>CAIGRP010098330.1:0-13060 GCA_903798385.1 Fraxinus cuspidata
GATATTGCTAAATGAAAGGATCACAAGATAGAGCTGAGCATCCTATACGTCAAGTAGGATAATCAATTCGCAACAACACTTGAACCAGAACCAACACAAGGAACAAAATATTTAAGCTTTGCAGTTTGGCAAATGAAGGCAAAGACTGCACCTTTTATACACATGGCAGAGTGAGTTGCATCTAGGACTTGCATAATGCTTTTCAAGTTCTTACTGCTACATTAGTGAATTCAAAAATTTTCAAACTAGTACTGCTTCCACGCTGCTTTCGTATTGTTTATTCTTTTTACCATTTTTCATGTCCAATCTTGCATAATCTTCTTCAATATCTTTTTGTTGGTTTGAAAGACTGGATCCAAGAATCAATATATGCCACTTTAATTAGTTCCAGTTACAAAAATATTAACTTTAGTGAAGAGAGAAAAAAAATATGGAAAATTGCTGTAAATGCACAACATATGAATGTAAAATGTGAAGTGCTCATAGGAGAACTCTGAGGGCTCATTTTCCTTTAGTTTATTGATGTCTACGAACATGCAACCAAAATCTTTTAAACCAAATATGGACTTTAAAGGTGAGGAATCCAAAAGGCTAATTGTGTCATTGAAGCAGAATGATATGGTTCTGAAATTCGTTTCACTAAAATTACTAGTCCTCTTAACTTTGTCTGAAACACTGAGCAAATTGGCACCTGCAATGAGGTTAGACACTGGAAACTGTGGATGGGAAATGATAGCAGAGAGTCGTATGTAAATTTTTCTAATTGAAAACCTAAGTCCATTCAGAATATAAGTATCTATACTATATCTTCATCCTCTAACCCAACAAAAAATGTTTCTCAAACCACTACAAAACTGTGGATGGAAAATGATTGCTGAGTTGTATGTAAACTTAGAACACCTAAGTCCATTAGGTATCTATGCTATATCCTCATCCTCTAACCCAACGAAAAAGTTTCTCAAACCACTACAAACTAAATCTAATTCCAAAAGTACATGATACGTAACAATCATTCTTCTAAATGCACAAAGTACCAGTGTTGCACACTTCAGTCTAGATCTATGTCGTGGAACACTTGTTCGATATTTAGTGAGGATCACAATACTATAAATTATAACGAAGAGTTTTTATTTGTTATATAAATAGCATCATATAAGCACTTTGAATTCTTTTAGCCATAGTAAACATAATATATTTTACCAGAAAAAATAAAGAAAAAAGATTAAGCCCATGTTTGATTCCCATTCTTTTCAAACTCTTCTTTCTACATGATCATGTTCAACCACACATTCACACAATAAAATATTCTGCACGTAAACTCAAATCTTTTTCTTACTTTTTAACCACACATTCTCTTAAAACGCTATTCAAACCTCCTTTTTTTTCAAGAATAGCCTAAAAAAAGGGCTAAAAGTACTAATTTTTAATCAATTGGCCTTGCCTACATACATAAAATTTTGATGTTTGATTAACTTGACTTTAAGATAGATCTCGCACCCAACACTCTTACCTGTATCAAGTAAAATATCCTAAAAGGGAATATATTCAACTACATATCCAAAAACCATGACATTAAAATATCACCACCATCTTTATAACCCACTTAGAGTGTTTGGTGGAAATTAAAATTAGGTTGATTTTGAAAGAAGTTTTTGAAATGCGTGGTTGAAAAGTTGTGGGACTCGTGATGTTAATATTGATTGTTTGACCTTGACTTGGATTAAAATCAGATTTTAATCCGAGCCAAACAGGACTTAATGTTTCCTTAAAACGAGAAGGAAGATGTTGCAGGGGTCAAAAGGTTTCATTAGATGTCATCAAGGATCAATGATTGTGGCACAGTAGCACTAAGTCCAAGTGAAGGAAGTGACAAAAAAATTTAATTGATACAACGGAAAAGCACTGGGAACACAATTGTGAATATCTTTGTCCAGGAATTGGTAAAATATAAAATTTTCACGAAGTGGACATTACAGTTTGTTGTCATCCATTTTCCATCGAGGCCACCCACATTTAATTGGCCACTAAAGACGGTAACCCAGAGTGGGAAACTATGCTACTGTTGCACAAATTAGAAGATATAATCTAGACAACTGAAAAAATAAGAGTACTGGTAATAAACAAAAAGAAATCTACCAAATTCCCAAATGAAAACATTTAAAGAAGTTTCAAGTTAAATGAAAACAATTTTACATATTGCCATAAATATTTCATCTTTTCATTTATTTGGTCTCGTTAATTTTCTTTTCGCTTGAACATCTCCGGTAAACAAACATTCATAGCACGTCAAAATTCAATCATACAACAGCAAACATCCAATCAAATTTTTTCTATAATATATTTCTTAATATTGTCTCTAATAGCAAAAATTCAACAGTACAAACCCTTACACCAAAGCGATCAATCAAGACATCAAACACACAAAAATCTCCAAATAAAGTTAAAGGATTAGCGGTATAATCAAACAAAAAAGAGAACCATGCCCGAATCGATTCAAATCCGAGTCAAATAATCAATAAAATCCAAATCTGAGACTTTCCAGAATTACATACCGACATGAATCTGTAGGAAGAGAGATTTCTAAAATGACTCGAGCAGTAGATATAGAGTTGGAGCCGTCGAAGTGTAAAGTAATTTATACTCGAGAGAGAATAATGATGGAACGAGAATGTGAATGCAAGTGTTTTATGTTTGGCATTTCGTTAGGGTGTGTTTGGCAAGTGGGAAAATGGGTGAATTACTTTATTTATTATAAAAATAGTTTCAAAAAATTTCTTTGAAAACTGAATATTATTGTCTCTTACTTCATAATTTGTATCACAAAAATCAAAATTCACAAAAAATACATTTCACATAATTCCCATTTCCTGAGTTTTTTCCCCAAAAAACACTCCAAATAGTCCTTGGGTTTTGCCAATCTTCTTATCATTTGAAGGTAATTGTTTCGAGCCTCCGTGTTTTAAAAAAATAAATCGGTCATCAATACTTTCGATGGATATGGGTGGACCCAATAATAAAAAAATTTCTCTTTTTTGGTTGAAAATAAAACACCTATTTCCGAATGCAAAACCAATATATACATAACTCTTCTTTTCAAGTATTATTGCAAATTCTTCTAAATATTTTATAAGTAAAATCTTTTTAAGTAAAAATTAACTTCGACCTAAGCTTAAGATAAGATGTTGACGATAAATTAAGAGAGCAACGAGGCTAAATTTTATGCTAATGTGCAACTAAGCCTAGTTTGATTCCTCCGAAAATTAGATTTTAATAGATTTTGATAAAAGTTAAAATATATAATTGAAAAGTTAATAAAAATTATGAGTTTCATAAAATATATTATTTTAATTAATTATTGACTTTCACATTTTTATCAATATTTTTCAGCTAAATCAAACAGGTAATATATATGTCAATAACTAAATAAAGAAGCATTTAATTGGGAATCCTTTTCTTTTCTTTTTTTTTCTTTTTTGGAAGTTACAACCACCACCAATGAGAAGAGAGAATATGTATTCTTTTGGTGGAAGAAAAGATGCCAAACTGTACAAAAATTCACATCATATTAGTCAAACTTATTTTAAGTTAATAAGTTTGTCAAATATAATTTTCAAAATTACTTTTTTTATTTAATAAAACTCACTCTTTTATTGTACGTTTTAACAAAAAGTAACTCTAAAACCCATTTTATACCGCGAACTTGCAAATATATTTAGAAGAAAACAAAAACTGAAAAGGAAAGATTAGTTTTGTGCCAAAGCATAAAGTAATTTCACATCTGATTCTATGTTTTCAGCAACAAAAAAATTTAAGCTCTACTCTAAATAAACTAGGAGTCGATCCATGAACCCTCTTTCCTCGCTAAATTCATTTCATTGCTAGATCGCGAATTACTGCGTTTATCCGAGTGATCCACAAACGACGAAAATTATCGACTAAAAGATTCAAACCATGTTAGAGCATGTGGATTCAAGTACGTCAAATTTATTTTTGCTGATGTAATCTGTGACATAAGTACATTATATCACATGCTTAGAAGAATCCAACAGAAGCAAAATCTTAATTTCATTTCAAGAAATACAAACTTTTCACATAATATAAAAAACACGAGTGTGATCACAAATAATAACCTTAATAATCAATGTCAAGCAAAAATAATACTAAAACAAAGTCAAATACAAGACAATATATATCCCCACATGCAATTGCCATATGCTGTCTGCCAAGCAAACGGCAACATGTTTATATTCTGTTTAACCTTTGCTGGTGCAGATTAATGGACTTAATGTGACACAGCATTCTCGGGCAAGCTGTTTGTCAACTACTTCGTTTATTCGAACGAATAGAATTTTTAAGCACGTCTCTTCTTGGAACCAAGTATATATTATGCAATTTGGAGCAAGAGATTACCAAATAATAATAGATGGCAAATGCGCGAAGAGTCCTCTTGCTCTAAAACCAGAGTTCTCTAAAGACAAAATTGCCTTCGAATCTTGTAATGCGAGCACCACTGGTTAGAGAGGGTCTGCAGAAGCGCATAAGCAATTCAGAAACCTGTGCAGTAAAAGAGCAGGAACAAACCAAACTTCCATGCTCATCATTAAAGATCTCAATGGCCTTTCTTCCACGAGTAAAATAGATAGATAGTTTTTTTTATTATTTTTTTTTACTGGATTCCTGATTGAGATTACTATCCATCAGTCAGATCATAAAGACTAATGTCCTCGTCTATGGATTATCTGAACGAGAACCAACACGTATCCAAAAACCATCAGTGAATAAGTGATGAAACAGGAAAATACATAATTTGAACAAGTTGGAGATCGATTCCCGAATTTTCTAATTTTTTTTTCTTACCTGTCCACATTATTGTTTTCCCCAAACAGGTATGGATACTTTCAGAGCGTGGGAATGCTGATACAGAAAACATGATTTATGTAAACCAATGCTAGAAGCAGAACAATAATTGGAAGTGGAGAAATTTACCAAGCACATGTTAGCATTTCTGGTTTCTAGATCCAATGACAACTCACATCTGAGTTAAACTCCTCCTCCTCAGCCACATATATTGACAGGCCTACATCTACTTGGCACCAAAAGTATAAACTCTCAATGCCATTATGAATTAAAGAGTCCAATCTCCATCACGGGATCATTGGTGCTCATCGCTTTCTCATGACCTGCTTGGTCATGAATATAATCATCTAATGAAGTAGGTGAAACAACTAAAAGCTCAAGTAGTAAAGTGTACTAGAAAGAACCAAGAGCTTCAACTCTCACCATCATTAATGATGACTCATAAAACCAGTCTTGTAACTCAAAATATTGGTCTAACTTATGATTGCCACCAATTATCTGCATTAAAACAAAATAGAATCCACAAACCAATAACATAATGAAAGTGTATGTATCAGTACATTTGTGTATGTCTGACCGTGAATGTGCATGTTTTCGTGCCTGCATACTCCAATGTTGTAAGCTATAGCCTATAAGTAAATCACGTACCTGGCTTCTGCAATAAAACCAGTTAAGGCATGGTACAGTCATGGAATCCTTGATATCCAGTAAGCCATTGAGAACGACTACTCTACCCAGCCTGAGTAGTTGACTAGCTAGATTCATCGTTTCTTCCCACTAGCCTTTGCTTTATGCTTTATGTGGTTTAACTTCTTCATGGCATCCATCAGTCCCCTCCGCGAAGCTCCAGTTATTGAATTCTGACTAATCAATCCTTTCACCTTTAGATCCATCAGAAGTGTTTCACCCTTCATGGGGTCATTTCCAGAAGAAATGGCACTAGTGAGAATACTAAAAGTGGTAATATTGGGGCAGACACCTCTTTTCTTCATCTCCTCGTACAGTTTGAAGGCACTATTATTATCACCAGCATGACAGAGAGCTGTAATGAGAACATTGTAAGCAACAACATCAGGCTTTGCACCATGAAATTCCATTAAATCTTTCAAGTAAAATGCCTCCTCGAGTCTAGATTCTTTGCAGAACTTATGCATTAAAGTTGTGAAAGTTGGAACGGTTGGAACAAGTTGCACCCTTAGCATGCAATCAAGAACAAGCATTCCCTCCTCTGTCTTACCGCGCTGCACAAGTCCTCTGACCATAGCACTCTCAGCCACACTTCGCGAGCCAACACCAAGCTTCTCCATGTCATCTTTTAATTTGAATGCTCCTTGTATATCTCCAGCTCTACACATACTTGTTATCAAACTACTACATTGTCTATCAGTAGGAACAAAACCCATCTCCAGCATCTCACGGGCTTTTTCAAAACAAGATATTCGTTTAAGTCCATTAAAAATAGAACTGAATGTATCTTTATTGGGTAAAACTCCAACCGAGTTCATGATGTTTAACAAATCGAAGGCCTTCACCAACTCACCCCTTTCGCTATACTTGGTGATTAGCATGTTAAATGTCAACTGATCTGCTTGAGTCCCCTCCCCGATCATCATCTTCAAAAATTTAGCCCCAACATCTGTCATGCTCGAATTACAAAGTCCAAGAACTATAGAATGACATGTTAACTTGTCAGGGACAAAACCCTTCCTTGCAATCGTATCATACAATGCAAAGCACTCTGACATATTCTGCTGTTTTGATTGCCAATGTAAGAGGATGTTATATGTAGCCAAATTAGGGAGCAAAGTTTTGTCGTTCATTAATGAAAGGATTTTGTCCAACTTGCTCATTTGTCCCAGTCTTGAGAACCCATCTATAATTGCATTGAGTGTAACTGTATCAGGATTGAGCCCTCGCTTTACCATGTCTTCAAAGTAGTAAATAGCAGCTTTTGGTTGGCCAGTCTTGAAAAGCGCATTAATAACACTCGTATACATAAATTGGTTCAGAGAAAAAGTGTCTCTTTCCAATACTCTATCCAGTAGGATGACTGCCGTAACAACCTTTTCTGTTTTACACAGCATGGAAATTAGACAAGTATAAGCATAACTATCAGGAAGCACATTATTTTCAACCATCTCATCCAAAATAAGCAAAGCTAGGTTGAAATTTCCCAGTTCACAAATCTTGGCCAGCAGAGTGTTGTAGAGAGTAGCATCTGTAGCACAAGGCATGTTTCGGAGTTTATGAAAAAATTGCAATGCTTCCATAAAATATCCTCCTCTACACAGTCCTTTCAGCAGACTTCCATATGTGTAGAAGCTTGGCTGATGACCAAATCTAACCATTTCTTCAAAGAATGAAAAAGCGTTCACACCGTCACCTATGCTTCCATAGCCATCAATAATGGTATCAAAAGTAATAGAATTGGGAACGAGACCAACCTCATTCATGTGATGCATGAAAGTCTCTGCCTCTCCCACCTTCCCACTTCTACAGAGACTAGATATCAATACATTACAAACAAAAAGGTCAGCGCAATGACCACTTTGTAGCATTGCTGTGTAAACTTTTATTGCTTTAGTTGTATCTCCATGCTTGCACAAATTGTAAACTAATATAGAGTATATAATACTGTTTGGTATGATACCTGATCTATATGCTTTACAAATTATTTCCCTTGCATTATTCATCTTTCCGGCTTTACAAAATCCATCTAAAAGAACTGAATATGTAACAATATCAGGATATACACCATCCTTGAACATTTTATCAAGCAGCTGTATACTTTCAGTTAGCATCCCATTTTTGCTTAACCCATTTATTAAGATAGTATATGTAATACAGTTAATATCATTACTATCCAGCTTTAACCTCTCAATTAAACATCTTGCTGAATCAAATTTGGCATGCTTGCATAATCCATTCAAAAGTGTTCCATAAGTAACTTCACTTGGCATTAATCCTCTTGCTACCATTTTCTCCAAAAGTTCAAAGGCTTCTTCGAAATTGCCCGCTTGACAATGCCCCTCAATCAAAGCAATATAAGTGACACAATTTGGTGAAAGATTAACATTAGACATCTCATCAAAAATCTTTCTGGCAACTGCAATTTTTCCCTCTTTTACAAAGCCATTGATGAGGGTATTGTAGGTGACTTCATTGGGGAGTATCATCCTCGTCTTCAGCCTTTTCAATAATAAATACCCTTTTGCACTCCTATTATTTCTACACAAATTATTCATAAGCATGTTATATGTACACACATCTGGTTCGATACCCTTACAACTCATGTGATCCAGCAGCTCAATAGCTGCTTTATACCTACTCTTTTTGCAATACCAATTGAGTAATGTGTTATAACTAACCACACTCGGAGCATAATCACTCTCCTCCATCTTCCTTAGTAAATAACCAGCCTTCTTCAGCTTCCCTTGAACACAAAGAACGTTTAACAATATATTAAATGTTTCAACATTTGGACAAATACCTTTTGAAAGCATCTCCCTGAATAATGACCACACAGACTCAGAAGACCATTCTTTAACCATTGCTCCTAGGATCATATTGCAAGTATAAATGGACGGCCTAAACCCCCTAAAACCCATTAATCGGAAAGTAGCTAAAGCGTCACCAATTGACCCCTTTCGTACATTAACCCTCATTAACAGGTCAAAAACTGCAGGGTTTGAGTGACAAAGGCGATAAGTATCCATAAGGGCATTAAAAACTGAACTTGACCCCAAATCCATTCCAGATAAATGCTGCAAAATTGAATTGGCATGTTTATACATTCTAGCTCTAACAAGAATATGGGTAGTGATACAGTACATGTGCGTTATATGACTGAGCTCCAAACCCGGCTGCTTTAGAAACCAGTTCAATATTTTCAGTGCCAACCTTCCATGAACTGGCCTCATAGATGCCAACTTATATTTCATACAATTGAGAGACTCCCAGCGGTCAATTGTCAGCATAGTATGTATGCTTCTCTCCATTTCTTCACCTATTTTCAGAAAGGACAAAACTTTACACTTCTTCACGTGTATGTTTCGAAGAAAACGTATTTTATTGATGTGCACATGTAAAGAATACTGAATTATTATTAAGAAAAGAGAAACTGACCGGGTGATTGTGGGTTAGTTGAGGATTGGCATCCGCTACTACTGCCTTCTAAATTTTCTGGAAAATCTTTGGAAAAACTCTTACACGAGAAACTTCTGAGTTTTGACGATTTTTCGGGGAACAGATGAAGTTTCTGGGTTGTTTTCGAACGCAGAAGCGAAGCCATCGCTATTGTTAATTGGCTTGTGCTGCTTCATTTGAAATGGAAGAAGGGAAGGAACCATGTAAAGAAAGGGAACGTCTTGTTTGGCTGAACTTAAAACTCTTAAATAATCTAATTTCACCAATGTTTACTGAAGCTTGTGCGAAATTTCAAGTTGGTCATTAATTTTTTTATTTATTTTTTACTCATTTAGTTGCTAGTTTATAACGGTTTCGCCATTGATCACTCCGTTAGAAAAAATAGCATTTTAAATTTTAAGTGATCCACCTACATGTACCGTTTGGATCTCTTGAATATGATACACGTAAAATATATTCTTACAAGTTCGCAATTTCCTCTATAGAATTATGGTCAATTTACGTAAAAAAGAAGTTAAATTTTTACCTTTTCAAAAAAATCGTTGTTTTACTCCAATTATTTGAGTTTGACCAAGTGAAGCAAAAGTGAGTCATTCCATCTCGGCATTTAGCAAATGTCACTTTTTATTGTACGTTAACCATTTCTAACAGAGTTATTAGTGCTGAAACCTTTAATAACTACTGTGACTAATGTGTTTACAAAACTTCAACAACCATTATGAAGTTCTGTGCAAACTTCAGTGATGATCGGTGAAATTATCTCTCTTAATTTTATTTTTTTTCAAAATAAAGATAAGATAGTTAATATTTTACAGTGAAAATAAGAACAGCTGTAAAAATGTTCACTAGGAGATTGCATGGGGAATGGATAGATACACAGTGCATAGGAAAACACAAGGACCTTTGCCCATTTCAAATCTTCCTCGCCGGGCCCTCTCGGGTTCCGGGCCACAGGATTCCAAACGAGAATGTAGATCTTCTAGTACAGAAATGAAGAATTCTTTGGATGTTTACAATTACTGTCGGCAATGAATTGCAGTTCCGAACTCATGCTTAAAGATGGATTAAAAAATGTAGATCTCTATAGGTATTAAATAGCTGGTTAATGGCTCCAATCTCCATTCTTTATAACACTAGCAAATTCCACTTCTATCATATATTGAGCTGATACATCGTAAATCTTAAGTCTCCATCGTCTGTGAATTCAATGACTAAACTTCTAACAGTAGATGCATGTTGGGTATTTTAGTGATGTCCAAATAATCCCTAAGTAATGATGAAAAATCGTGGTCCGTTTATCTTCATAGGCTATAAGCTCGGGATTGAAGAATGCTAAATACCCAATTGTGGAAATAATTTGAATTGTGAATTCTATCTCTTTTCTTCACGTGGAAGTTAGATGGTTATGATATTCTTATCCTTGGTAACCATTTCAATTTTCTTGAACTCTATATTGGAGAAAAAAATCTGAAAATTCGTTTATCCATTTTGTCTATAAATTGGAGTCTTTTGTTCTCATTTAAACACACCAAAAAGTTGAAGAAAATCGGTTTCTTCTTCCTCTTTTCACTGTGCCTATGTGTGCCAATTTCTCTTCCTCTTCTTCCTGCCTTTGTATGCAATTCTCTCTGCTTCCAAATTCTCCATTTTTTCGTGTCACCTTTGTGGTGTTGGATTAAGAATTTCTGAGCCTAAATGAAACGGGGAAAACATTAATTTTAATTCTTTCATTTTCTTCAATTTTGATTTCCTTTAATTATTTTTATTAATTCTTACTATTTTCTTTGTCTTGCTCGTTTGTAGAATGAATTAATGTCAACAATGCAGTGAACCGTAGATTTTGTATCACGAGAGAGTGCAGGCATTTGCTTACTTGGAGAAAAAGCACGAGATTATTTGACGCCAGTAGAAGACACTTCCCAATTTTGGGTTCCTTATACCTCGAAGCTTTAGAACAAGTATCATCTGGCCATGGAGAATGAGAATTTGTGGAGGTGTTTGGAATATGATAAAAAGAAGCTACATTCAACTGAATGTTCGTGCACTTGCAATTTGTTCTAGCCTTCGCCTTTCTTTTATGGATACTCCGGACCGCTGCAAAAGAGAGACCTGAGCTTGACGTCATGTCATCATAATTTGAAAAGTATTTCTTGATAATTCTCGAAAGTGATATTGATTCTGATAACGCCTTGCTAGGTGCCATTAGACCCCCACTTGTTGCTCCAATTAACTACAACTTGATCAAGCTTCTTGGAAATAAGAGACCATTGCTCATATCTTTGTTCAGGGAATTTAAACATATACTCTCTCTGTATTTTCTCCCCCCTCTTCTTCCTTTTCCAGAAGCTGGCTAGTGTAGGAATCTTCAAGAATGCAGTTTTATGACATGGAGATCTTCTTATCTAGATCTTCTTTCTTTCGCATTCTACCCTTTTCTTATCACTGCACACAAAACCTTTGAATTCAACAGAACCAGTGACACCATCACCAACAAAAATATGACAGTAAATATCGTTGGAAAATTTCATGTATAGAGTGACAAACAACGCCAGAAAATTCTTCAGATAACCTTTGAAATTCTGTAGAAATTTCGACAGAGTAACAATAGGAAATGGATTCTAAATAAATCCTCAAAATGTGCAGTATAGCAGCAATATTATCAAAATCAAGGCAAGTGTTGAACACTTTGTCCTTAAGTCAAATTTGCCATGCAATGGTGCGTACAATTTATGGCAATTAACTCCCAAGATACAACGACTATCTTATTGTGTGAGTAGCACTACAATACACAAGAAACGGCGAACTAAAACTTGGTTTACGAACTCCGGTATGCAAAGTGAAGAAAACCAGAATTTATGCAAGAAGAATGCAAGAATTTGGTTGAGATATGAGAGAAAATGAATATTATATGATTGTATATCATTGCTGTGAAGATTGGAACGTCCGTAGGNGTGAAGAAAACCAGAATTTATGCAAGAAGAATGCAAGAATTTGGTTGAGATATGAGAGAAAATGAATATTATATGATTGTATATCATTGCTGTGAAGATTGGAACGTCCGTAGGGTCCTATTTATAGATGTTGAAGGGTTGTGTACGAAGTAGTGAGAGCCAAAACACAGCAATCGTGCGTTTCCAGATTTTCGCCCGCTGTCCTCTCGCTAAGTTGCTCGAGCGACACTTTCAGTGAGCACGTCGCTCGAGCGAGCGATACTGTCGCTCGAGCGACAGTGCCGTCTGATTTTCCACCTTTTTCCTTCCAATCTTTGGATCACAATTTTTCATTCATCCGAAATTGATTTTGAGACACTAGATATACATGAAAATCAAAATTCTCTTTCGAGGGCATTACCCCTGAGCCCCCATGAGGGGCGCTGCCCCCTCAACCCCTGCGACCGGACCGGTCAAGTCAATGACCATTCTTCCGATGGCTTCGCCCTCGACCCCACATTTCGAAGCGGCAAAGAACAAATAAATGGGTTACATTTTGACCGAGGTTGACATGAAGTCAGGCTTTTCAATACTTGGTTTTCGATTCTTAACCAATATTTTTCGTGTTTTAAACCAACTTCTAACAAATATAAGCATCATTGCACTTGAATGAATCTATTTGATTAGAAATGCCCATTTTATTCACTTTGATTTGAAGAAACCAAGCACCTCTTGAACCCTGAAAAGCATACTTGAGAAGTAATCACTCGGACTAGTGGTAATGGTATGACTTCGTCTTCACTTATTATAGTTCCAAGAAAACGAAGCTTTATGTTTGAAAGAAACACCAATGCAAAAGATGAGTAGATTTCCCAGCATGAATGTTGAACTAAGAAATGAAAGAAAAGAAGCATACCATTAACCCATTTACGGATCTTCCCAACTTCTGGGAAACAACTCAAATGCGCCTTTTCAAGCTTTCCTGCAATGAAGTGGATACTACTTAGCAATCTTAAGCCGCCAAAGTATTTTTTTTCAAGAATCCACGTCATTATTAATGCCAAATATTGTTTTCTTCCTTTTAGTTTTATAAATATATAATTGGTTTCCTCCAAATCAAATTCCAA
>CAIGRP010098335.1:0-31056 GCA_903798385.1 Fraxinus cuspidata
GTATGATTGAAAAATATATATTTTTCCTTATTATTTTATATTGTATTGGATTATATTTTCAAATTTATACGATTTTTTCACATTTTAGTGCATTTATATATTGATTGAATTTTTTTTAACATTATTTAGTTAAATATTAATAAACAATTTTATTATTGCGGCCATCAGCGATCGCCCTAACTGACTTATTATCCCGGATTCGCCACTGAATATGGAGTATCATTTAATTATGAGCATATTTCCAACATTAATATTATAAAAATACTATTGTAGCATCAAAAAAATTACCGTTTTCTATATTTATAAAAGCACAATTTTAAGAGATTATAGTATATTGCTACATACGGCCTAAAGAAAGTATATAAGTGAGGTTTCTAAACAGGACAAAAGATTAAATTTTGAAATGTCCTACAAAAATGTTAGATTTATGACAATTCAAGCGCTTAAATGTCCAACGTCTATTTACTACATTGTTACACGCCATATTTGGCAGGTGGTGATTCGAGTTCATGGGCAATGAGGATAAAAGGTGGGGTCCAAGGCTGCTGGTAGAACGGAAAGTGCATAGGAGACTTGAACTATGCTTTAAAAAGTTAAAACAACCAACCCATCGCAAAAAAATAAAAAAAAATTAAAAATGGGATTAATCACGATTATAATTCAAGCCATAAACAAGAAGTTGATCAATTTTCATGAACCAAAACCACAATAAAAAATGACACAAGATAATTATCTTGATTAAATTTAGCCCAACATACATCTACTTCTATGTGCTATTAAAGAAAAAAGAAATTATTATCTTTTCAACTATGTTGTCCCAAACATGAGAAAAGTATACAAGTTCATTTAACTAAGCATATCATGAGAGATGCAATGACATATGCCTTTAGATCCAAACAGCCTGCAAATAAGTTCCATGACTATTATGAAGTTAATACAGAATGCACTTTATGAAATGACTAAAATGAAGTATTCCTCAACTAGGATCACCCTTCATATACAAGTTCAAGCCTCAGAAAGTCTAAAAAGCACAAGACTGGTTAATCAGTAGTACCACAATGGCGTCGCCCCGATCCAGTATCAAGTCAACTCTCCTCAAACATAGATGCTGGTGCAATAGACATTTTCATTGTTAAAACATAATGAATCCAATGCTAATATAGACTCGAAAGAAGAGTCAAAACACATGTAAAGGAGCAAACTAATAGAAAGAGGATCAACACAAAACCATGTGCAAAAATTATAATGAAAGAAATGTAAACAGACTATACCTTTTTCGTATACAATTTGATCCTTGTATCCAACAGAAATAGTAACATCAACCAATCAATGCTTTCCGAGCCACAAAAATAAATTCACAAAACCAAAATAATAATAGTTTTCTCAATGGATGATGATTTCAGGACAATCAGCCACTTGCGTCATTAATACACAACATGTATTCTATGTACAGGTATATTTTTCATGAAAATCAAATAATCTATCGGAATGTAAAACAACTTGACGTGTGCAATGAGATGAAATTAATATGTCTGGCCTTGACAAAACTATGATTTCAAGGTTTTAACAATTCCAGACATTTCCGAACTTCAGCAGCACATCTAACCATAGTTCACAGCAAACGAATCCCAATGCAAATTCAATAAGCATAACTATCTCCCTGCATGTGACCTCTAGAAAGTTCTAGAATAATGAAGTCAAATCAGATATCCAGTTTTCCATGTTGAAGCCAAAGCCAAAAGACATCCATAGATATGTTTCCAGTGACTTTTGTTTTTGGTCTCTCCCACAACATTAAAATTCTCAGCCTTCTGGACTATCTTGAAACCTTGTGAAGTTGTCATAATAGACTAATTGATGTAGTCAAAGAAAATTCCAAATTTTCAGAAGGCGAGTTAGAAATGTAAAGCAGCAAGACTCACATCTGCAAACCTGGATCAATTAACTTAACAGTCAAATTATTCAGTTTATATTCAGCGATCTTCTGGTTCCTAGTTCTAAGAACTCTCTGACGGACATCCAGGGGAAGTTCCTTCAGAAAATCTGAAATAGCTCGTTCCTGCTTCCTTTTAAGTTCATCTAGCTCCCTTTGCTGCTCATCTAATAGATGCTCAAGTTTCTTAACATTACCTTTGACATCATCTGAATCAGTTTCAGTTGGAATTGTATCTTCACCCAATGAATGAGGCATATTGCAAGAATAGACATCACCGCGTTTGTCAACTTCACCAAATTGTGAATCGTGGGGTAATAAGGCTTCTTCATCACCTTTCTTATGACCATCATCATCAGACTCAGACTCCACATGCCTCCGCGGAGAAGAATCGAAGAAACTGTTCAAACCTTTATGGCTGATTGGAGATTGTGAATTTTCTCCGGACCAGCTGTCTCCAGAGATCACTGACACTGATTCCAATAAGTTTGACGGCCCTGGCCTTAGTGGAGAGTTTCCACGACTAGCTTTGGGTGAATCGGACCAATATTTATGACCTGATGGCAGTATATCCAAAACAAGAGGACTATAATGAGGAGAATCTTGCGTCGTGGGGGACATATCATCCTGAGCTGCATACCCACCACTTTCAGCTTCACCACTAACAGTATTGCTAGAGTTTTCTTTGGGTGCCCAATCTGGAATATGTGATTGAATTTCAGAATCAATCATTGCAGCAATTATTGATACATCATGATCTGTCAAATCCAGTTCTTCAACCATCTCGCTAGCAACAGCAGTTGACGTATCCATCTCAATATCAAATGGGAAGTGGATATTATGAATGTGACCTGCACTTTAAGAATTTTTTATGAGACCAATTACGCTCATGTGGGAACTTTCTAAGAATAAAAACTAAATACAGTACATAGAAAGAAGAAAATAACCAGATGAATCTGCTATTCTGAGTTTCAAAAATATCGTATTATGGTCTTTTCTTTGACCCTGAACCATGAAGTCTTGACTACCCTCAGGTATGGAGTCATGAGGTGTTTTTCCACTGTCAGACTGGACACCATTATCATCTGCAAAAAAATGATGCGTCAAAAGCAGGGAAAGAGTTATTAACATGCAATCAAAATACTAGAGGAATTCTGCAAAATCACCTGCATTTAGGGAAAGGGAATGCACGGAGTTTCCTATACTTCCAGAATCTTCATCAGCTTGGAGAAAAGGGTCCATAAGCAGTTCTTTTGCTGATAACCGCTCAGAGACTTTTGCAATACATTTTTCTATAAATGCTTTGACCACAGGATCCTTCACCTTTCCTAACGATGCTGGCTTGATTCCCTTTTAGAGGGAAAGAGACCACAAGGAATTTAGTTGTGTGGTGCAGAGTAGAGCAAACTAAGATAATTTAATAAATGTTAGTCAGCTCCCTCCCACTCCACAAACTCATATCTCAATATTGAAGATCCGAATCTGATCTTGGCAATTAAATCAGTAAGAAATAAAAGTAATCAACTTCCAACTTTTGTACTCATTCCAATGATCAAAATTATAACGTGAGATAAATTTATGCAAGGTGTCCCACCAAAAGGGTAAGATTATTAAACTATAGATCTCATTGAGGATCTTTTATATTGTGTAAGAAGAAAATTCATTACTTCTGAAAGCAAAAAGAGCTTAAGAAGTAACTACAAACTGAAGTGAAAACTCATGTTTACCAACCTACATAGTGATTTTTAACGTAGTTAATCTAAGTTACTTCTAGAATACTACTATTATTGGGTTAGCATCTACTAGCAAAGAAACCATATCAAAGATTATTTCACTTATCACCTATAATATAACTCAACATCATCTACCTACTAACTGAGAACAATGTGAAGCGAGGGATTCTCCTTTACAAGCCTTTGAGAAAACCATATACTCTTTACGCTTTCTTTCACTTGTAACCTACATGAACTCTTAATAAGGGAGGAATATGTAAGAAGCACAGACATGCCACAGCGACAAAATTTTTTAACAGGTAGGACATTGACACATCATGGTGTCAAGGACTGAAACTTAGCATGACGCTAATGACTGTGACGATCATTGGGAATGAGAGGGAGAGCTTGACTAGACATAAGTTTAAAGTTGGCAATAATGGCAGCAAGTTTGTGTGCTGAGTAGAGCAGAATGGGAGAGTTAGTCCTTATCTTAGCACCAATGATATGAAAGACTTGGCGTCAGGCAACGCATTGAGCAGAGTAGAAAGAACATATTAGTCTTTATCTTCGGCATTATATGCCAATGATGTGAGAGCCTTAGCGTACAGGCAAGTCATGCACAGTTGTCAAACCCGACCCGGACAATGCAACGGGTCAATGGGTCAGTGGTTCAACCGGTGACCCGATTGTCCAACTGGCAGTTCAATTCTTGTCAAATATATTATTAAATATTTTTATTATATAACAATGTTCTAACATTTTTTTACGACCAACTAAATTAACATTATGTTATTTTGGTGACTAAACATCAACTTGTATGACATAATTCAACAAATATTATATCATATATTGTGAAAACCTATTTAGAAATTAAAATCTCTCTTCCCCTTATGCCTCCAAATCCTTTATAATATAAACTAGCGTAGGTTGATAAATTCTACTTTTTTTGTCAGATTGTTGTATCCTTTTAGACAAGCATTTAAGCAGATTAGCATTATTCATTGATAAGTAAATTTCACTGGCCACCTATATCGCAATCAGAAGTAGAATTCAAAAGGCAAGAACATGTGGATATTTAAGAAGAGCAATATGCACAAAGAAAAAATAAATATACTAGTGCAACAATTAATGAACAAAATCTACTTTATATACCAAAATTCAACAAGATCACTTCATGTACTATAGGAATATATCAACAACTAGTAATGGATTCCTTTCAAGGCATTGATTGAAACAAGGCACAATTTTTCTTCCAAGGCATTAATTGAAAATCAAAACCTCCATAATATTTTTAAGTATCCAGATTTTGGCATTCCTGCAAGGCTGTATCCGTAATTTATTCCTTTCAATCTCAAACCCGAAAGACAAGGAACTCCAAGTCATGTGAGTCTTTTGGAAACTAGTTTTATATACAGATTCTACAGAATGCACCGGCAACAACCAAATATTAAAAATTTCAAATATATTACCGAACTAAGTACAAATCAAATCTACAGAATGCAGTGTTGAAATATGAAATCAAATTTGAAAAAGGAAAAGGGTACCAAAGCAAAAGGAAATCTTCTTTTTCACTTATTTCAATGGCATAAATTTGAAATTCACCAAAATAAACTTAAATTCTAGACTTACATGCTCTTCCCATCTAATTTGACTTGAAATTGAATATTTTGGATTCTTGGGATGATCTGCAAAGAGACGGCAACGGATTGAAGAATGAAGGGTTTTCAATTTACAAGGTGTGAAAAACTTCTGGATTCTTGGGCTTGTATGCAAACGGTTAATAACCAGTCCGGTTCATTTAAAATTGAACCGATGGGTTTCAAAAAATTATGCGGTTTGGCCGATCTTATAACAGGTTAATTGCAAAGCATATTAATTGATTCACCCAGACCGAACTAGAGAGCGGTTCACTGGTTTACGGACCGAGTTGGCCGGTCCGATCCAGGTCTAATAACATTGAAGATGTGCAAAAGATTGAGTTAGTTTACTATGTTCTTGAGGAGAACCTTGTTAGATTTTTCTGTAGGGATCAAGCATATAGGCGACAAGTGATCATCGTACTTCTAAAATTCAGAAGTTCTAAGCTAGCGAGCATCGGGCTCCAAAATTTGTAAGTTGTGGGCTTAATGTAGGTTTCAATTCGGTATGTAGCAAATCGCACTTTGAAAAGATATATCCGTTTGATTGGTGAACTAACGCATCAGGTATAAGATAAAGATTGGTATCAACAATAATCCAAATTTCTTCATGTGGTGCCGATCAACCAGTTGGTTTGTGTAACCACACCCCACGAGGGTGCACCTAATTTCGAGAGGGGCACACTCAAATTTCCATGTTAGAGTGTTGTTGAGGACGTCAACACCTTTGAATGGAAGAGGGTGTCCCAGACGAATTTGTGCATGCTTTGTCGGTGGACCTGATATCATCAACAGTTAGTCGTGAGGGCTCCATGTAAAGTTAATGTAGAGTTCACTGCTTGCAAGGCTAGAAGAGTGAGACTCTACAAAATGTACATAAGTTATGGTGGAGACCATTGGGAACAAACGAGTTTGGTTTGACACGAGTTTAATAGTTGGTCAAAATGGCAACAATTTAGTGTGTTGAGACCTTAGCAATTGAGTCTTGAGAAGCCATGTTACAGAGTGCTTGCCTAGGGAGTTAGAAAGCTTCCCACCAAGGCAAATTACAACAAGAGCTTGTCTGGTTAAGAATATAAGGGACAAAGGCAACAATATCAGTCAATGGCATTATCGTTATTTATATTTATTGCGAGGGCCGCATCTCAAAGATCATGTATCCATTGGAGCTAAAACTTTGTGGACTTGATATTGAAGAACTTTGTTATAGATCAAACGGGTCGTCAATTGAAGGTTGAGAACATCAATTATGGAAATTATGACTCCTCAACCAAAAGACGTTTATTGGTGTTACTTGAGTTTTTCTTGCTAAGTCTACTATAAAAGGGCATGTTTAGTGAGTAGTCACTAGTCAGCCAACCCCCATAATTCTATTCCCATCGAAAGACAGCCTGTGGGCTATCCTTGTACATTAAACACGTAACCTTTAGGGGACGCAGGGACAACTAAGGGCCTTTAAGAGCCTCTAGGGAGGGTTGAAGATACTCGTATGGGTCAAGAATCCATCGAGCGACGTTAGGCCTTCATGACCTCATTGGGCACCCAAAGGCCTAAGGTTAACGTAGAGTATCGCTATGCTTTGAAAGCTTACGTTGACGAAAGCATCCTAAAGGCTTCACATGATAACTCGTGCATATTGACTATGTCTTTTAGCCTAGTCGTAGCGTCCGTTGACTAAAAATGTTGTTGGACAAATATGGCAAGATGTCGAGGATAGTATTGTGGGGCATGCAAATGGCCCTCAATGCTTCAGATGGAGCTAGAAAAGCTTCTTTCCAGCGAGTATGCTTCAAGAGAGCAGTCCATTAAGCATGAGCAAGTGTGCAAACTAGAAGATGTGCATTGTGAATAAGAGAGTGCCTTGGTACCAAGTGTTGCACAAGGACACATTCCGGTGTTTACATGCTAATAAGCCTTGTGCGCCGAAATATGCAGAAGGTCTAGTCTATACTCGTGATGGAAGATGATGAAGGTAGTCTGCCACACGGGGTGTGAAATTGTCCCATTGAAAGACTCAAAGAGTAGGATCTGTTACAGGGACATATTGATTTAAAAAAAATTATAACATGTAGATATATAATTGCCTTTATTTTTATCCTTTTTAATAGTAGACATGATACATGGCATGTAAGAACTTGCCCGAGGAGCATCCCTAAGGTAATCTTCGAGTGTAGAAAATGACACGACATATTTCGGACACGGACCCGCCGAACTAGTGAGGGTGTACGTGCTCCATAGCTTTTTAAGAGCCAATGGGTTAGTTTCCGAACAAAACTAGCAAGCAACTATATATTTAACTAGAACAAAATTTCTCAAAACTTCTTTGCTACAATTTTTATTTGCTTTGTACACGTTAGTGTAGAGAAACATGAAATGTGAACGGTTAGAAAGTGAAGAATAACTTACTGCTGTCACTTTCTTATATATCTGAGCAGCATTGACACATTCAACATATGGATACTCCAAGGTCAACAGCTCCAGCAAGCACATACCAAAGGCATATATATCTACAAGCTCATTGTATTCCTCCTCATAAAGCTCGGGTGCCATGAACTCCGGTGTACCTAGCTTAAAAAATCACAATCAAATCCTTACCCTCACAATTCAAACCATCAAAAAGTAAATTTAGACAGTGGAGAAGAAAAGTGAATCAACCTTACCAATGACACTGTGAGCTGAACGAGCCTGATGCAAAATAGCAGCAAGTCCCAGATCACCAATTTTCACCTCTCCCTGGTTCCCGTTAACAAATATATTATCACACTTCAAGTCTCGATGAATAACAGGGGGGTCATGACTATGAAGATATAAAAGACCCTCTAGGATTTGCCTAGACCATTTTTTCAGTGCTCTCAACTCAACATGCTTGTGTTTCTTCCGATACCTATAGAGATACATAATTCCAACCAGACACTGTGAGCTGAACGAGCCTGATGCAAAATAGCAGCAAGTCCCAGATCACCAATTTTCACCTCTCCCTGGTTCCCGTTAACAAATATATTATCACACTTCAAGTCTCGATGAATAACTGGGGGGTCATGACTATGAAGATATAAAAGACCCTCTAGGATTTGCCTAGACCATTTTTTCAGTGCTCTCAACTCAACATGCTTGTGTTTCTTCCGATACCTATAGAGATACATAATTCCAACCACCATACTTTTCAATAAATATATATCCAAATTCATAGCTAATAATAAAAATCATAACAGATCATTTTAGTTTGACATACTGTCGCAAAGTTCCAGAGGTGAATATTTCGGTAATGAAGTTGATATGCTCATTCTTGGCATCGATCCATGAGTTGTAAAATTTGATAATATTCTTATGCTTAAGAGTTTTTAGCAAGTGAACTTCTGAGAACAGCCGCTCCAAATCCTCAGAATTTCTCAAGAGATCTGCAACTTTGACCTGATTCCAAGCCACCTCTATTCCTTCCCATTCATCAAATGCTCTATATCTATTTTCCAACATTAGAATCAAGGACTAACAGATAAATTCGTACTTCAATCCAATTTTTTTTAATGCTAGAATGTATTTACAAATGAAGCCTGAACAAATTCTGCAAAGGATACACTTTTTTAAAAGCTCCCTTGCCTAGTACTTCTTTATACTGGCAGAATTGCATTGTATTGCAGAAAATTAAAGAAACTCAGTAAGGAAAACAGTAAATTAATAAATAATCATGTCATTACGCTGATCACAAACTTATACGGAAAAGTAAAACAGAACTAGAAAACCGTAAATCAGTTCAAATATAATTGAATACACTAAAATATATACTACTATATTAGTAGCAACTAATGGAGCAAAAATATAAGAATTGCACTGACCCGACCGTACCGACCAGTGGGATCAGCCTCTACGAATTCAAGTTCTGGATCAGAATCATCCGGTTCGGGTTCCGACGCCGAATCTTGGGGCATTCTCTGATTCAATTGGATGAAATTATTTGTGCTTTAAAAAAAAAACTCAGATTCAGATCTAACGATGAAATTTTCCAGTTCTAAATGCTATTCAACTATATTTCGCAGTTTCAGCTGGACTTAAAATAAAAAAACACGTAATTTTCTGACACTGATCAATGAATACTATGAATGCAAACCCTGGAAAAATCGAATTTTAAATTCCAAATCTAAACAAAAAATTGTAAGGTGTTTACATTTGTTGTGTAGATATATCCGTATGCGTGAAAAGATCAAGAAAAAATTTTATGGTGAAAAAGTCTGCAGAGCGAAGCAGCTTTAACTGATTGCGACTTGCAGGCAGTTTCTCTTTTCGTAACTAATTTTATTTTTTATTTTTCCTTTCGAAAAAAAAAAACTCAAAATACCTAAAAAAAGGAAAATATTTTGATTCCTCGTAATTCTAAGTTAACCGTTAAAACGTTTGACTCGCAGCGCAACTTTCCGAATAAAATTGTTGTCCATTGCCATTACCCCACTCTCTCTCTCTCTAAATTATATATATCTCGTATGCCCGGTTTGAGTATAAATCTATATTGCTAGCTATATTTTAGTATAGTTGGCAATATTTTGCTGTGTATTAGGGTTGTCGTCGCTGGTTGCTCCATCACCTTCCAACGGTTGCAGTAAGAATAGGCATCATGGGCAAAGTCATCTTCTCCATTTTGTTCATGTTTGCCTTTTTTACCTCGTTTCTTCTTACTATCAATGCTATTGAATCTGAAGTTGGTATGATAATATCATCTCTCTTACGCACACATACACACGTAATGTAACTTCAACTTCTCGACCCAAGAAATGCATTGTTCGAACGGAACGTCAAATCATTATAGATTCGGGGGCTTTTGCTATTGTTGATTATATTATATGTACATGCATGGATAGTATGAATATTTCATTTCCGTTAAAAAAGTTGAAATCAAATTCATCAATTAATTTTAAATATCAACCACATATTTCATTAATTTTTATAAAAAAAAATATTATCTTTCATAAAAAGCTTTGTCAAAGAACCCTTAATTTCATGGGTGGATTTTCTATATTTGAGTTGTTCTTTGGTTGTTTCAACACCCTTTTTATTGTATATTTGTGGGATTACTTTTCTTTCTTAGCATGGACATAGTTGTCGTGATTAGTCCTATTTATTTATTTTTTGTTAATTAATTTATATGAAGCAATTAATTCCATAATATATAATTTAAAATTAATGCTCTGCTGCCAATTAAGGTTGTTGATTAAATCAATGCGCACTTGCTTTAATCTTTGCGTTTAATGTTTATTTCCATAATTGGCTTTTGCATTATTCTTTGTTCCAAAAATATGCTTTGATAGTAAAATGGTAGATCCGCGGGATTCAAAATCTCGTGCCTCTTGAATTATAGCTTGAACTATATAGTTTTCGTATTAAAGATAAAAGAAATATTTGATGGTAAAACACACAAAATTCTAGTACTTCGAAATTGTATTTTAAACTACTCGATTTTGTATTTAAAAAAATTCTAGTCCATATTTGGTTTAGATAAAATTATATTTTTAGTAAATCTTAATAAAAGTTAATGAAATGCATGGTTGAAATATTGTAGATCCTATGAAATGTGTAATTAAAATTAATTATTAAATTTTAATTAAATTTATTAGTTTAACCAAACTGGAGGTATTTTTTAAATAGTATTTACTTGTTAAAATATTGATGTTTGTTAAATTTTGGTAAAATTTCACGTTAGTCATTTCAAAAGTGATATTACAATCCTATAGACTAGACTATCACATCACATTTTCCATCAATTGGAGGTATAGAATGGCCAACCTTAAACAAAATGAACATTTTCATCAACAGTTTAGCCATCACCCATTGCCCAGTCCTTCACTCAAAAAGTCCAAACACGGATCAATCAAATTTCAATACTAGCGCTATTCTTTAATCTTCATCACCCCACCCCACCTCAAAAGGGCAAAAAGAAAGAAAGAAAGAAGAACATTTTCGATATTATAAACTTTACAACCATGTTACATGTGCAATGGAGGATGACCAACGCTCATAATAGTGGGGCCCACTTTTTTTGGAATTTTTTAATCATGCGGTGCCCGCATACATGTAAAAGGTTGTCAACCTCCATTGTCATCCATTTATTATACAAATGGAATTGTTCTAAACTTTAAGACCTTACTGAAATTTGAAAATTTGAAAAAATAACAGAAGAAGAATCTCAGTTCAACTATGAGGAGACCACGGCTACAGGACCAGAGAATTGGGGCCATCTGAATCCAAAATGGCAAGTCTGTTCAAATGGAAAATTGCAGTCTCCGATAGATCTTCTCCATGAAAGAGTGACGGTGGTGCGAAATTTGGGGAATTTGAAAAGAAAGTATAAGCCAGCTCCTGCAGCACTCATTAACAGGGGACATGATATTATGGTAAGCCTCCAGCATTGTTAGGTTCTTGTTTCTTACGTGAATTTTGCTTCACTTGGGTTTATGATTCATTCATAGCTTACTGTACAGTATAAACAAAAAATAAGGAAATTTTTTTATTATCTAACCCTTGTACCTCTCTTGGTAGATAGTACATAATGAACAAAATTTTGTATACTAAAAAGATAAATTTAAGGTCGACTACAAGTTACGTTTTTTTTCTTGATCTTTTACCAGGTGGAATGGAAGGAAGATGCAGGAGGCATCAATATAAATGGTACCGACTACAAACTAAAGCAATGCCACTGGCACTCTCCCTCTGAACACACAGTGAATGGAACAAGGTTCATTTGACCACTCTTTTTCTTTACCAACAATTAATTACTGAAATAAGTAATTTTTCTTTGTTAGCTGTATTCATAATTTTAGATTTTTTTTTCCCCACTAGATTAAAGTCGGTAAGTTACTTTTCAGCAAATGCTCACTTAAATTTTCTTAGCAGCTATGGTATGGAGCTACACATGGTTCATAAGAGCTCTTCTGGAGAGATTGCAGTGGTTGCAATCCTGTACAAATTTGGACGCCCTGATTCTTTCATTTCAAAGGTAATAGCATGTAGATTGTAACTTCTAGTACTGAATGGAAGTGAACAATATCCAAAAGGATGAACGTGTAAAGTCATACACTGTCTAATATTACATACCAAACAAATCTAAGAGCTATGGCTACAAGCTTTAATCCATTATTTTCCATCAGACCACACCCGATCACCGAACTGCACCACGTACGTATGCATTCATTTTACACCTGTGACAATATTCATATTGTACTAACAGTTGGTCATCTTTCTCTGTTACAGTTTTTTCACCATGTCAAAGCAGTGGATCACAAAGGAATTGATTTGGGGGTTGTTAACCCATGGAAAATAAAGTTCGGAAGCAGAAAATATTACAGATATTTGGGTTCCCTAACAGTTCCCCCTTGCACAGAGGGTGTTATTTGGACAGTACTCAAGAAGGTCAGTCCAGATTTGACGGCGAAAGTTACTTTCAAGATAATCAACTTTTTTATACAATTAAGCTACTTTTACATCATGTTTCCGTGTCATGGTTGACATCTAACGATGTGTAGAAATCAAGGTCATTGATTGTTTTAAGTATTGTAAAAATCAATGGTAAAACTGTGTCTCACATCATGAAATGTCAACCAAAATATACGTATAGCAAAATTGTTTTTTATATACTAATAACCTACCTTGGAGACACAAGTTACAGTAAATTTTGCTCAGTTTTAAGCATTCTAGCATCTAAAAGCCTTCTTCTTTTATAGGTGAGAACAGTCTCAAGGAAGCAAGCAAGAGAACTTAGGAATGCTGTTCATGATGTAAGTATTTTTCACGTAGGGTTGAATTGATTTTAGTGAATTATCCAAAAAAAAAAATGGTTTCTACAAAATATTTGACAAAGACTTTGTGTATTGCTGTTTTATCGCCTAGATTTTGTACGAGGATGTGTTGATTTGTTTATTTTCAGGGATTTGAGGAAAATGCAAGGCCAGTTCAGGAATGGAACGGAAGAACCGTTTACAGGTATAATCCCAGGAGACTCTGAAATTTTCCGCTCAACACAAAATGGAGAAGAGACTGGACAGATAATTGCATTGTTTGGATTTTAGAAGGCAGTATTGGATTATAGTCTATGTATGTGCACCTTCTACACAATTTTTGTGCATAGTACTGGATAATATTAATGAAATAAAACCTTATTCATTATGTTGTTCAGTACTGCGTATGGATCATAAAAGAGTAATAATTTATGTTGATTTATTCTTCTTCTACTAAACGTTTGTGCAATTATCATTTACGCAATCCTTGTATAAGAGAGCAAAATTCACTGATTATAGAAGGAAAGTACAAGATTTTGACTCATAAACAGAATTGTACAAGACATGAAGATGAGTATGGTAGTAGAATTTTGTCTCCCTAAAGAACTTCTATTGAGGGGGGATTTTAAGGATGCAACGTATACAGATTAAAAAAAAAAATGTTGGTGGTGATTGTAATAGTATTTGCAGGTGTTGGGTTGAGAAAAATGTTGGAAAATAGATTAGTATTTTATTTTAATAAAAAATAATGATAACAACTTTGTTCCATAAATATAATATCATGTCCTTGATTATTTAACATCAGATTCGATAGAATATATCCAAAGCAATGTGAAAATCAAAACGAAATAGTAGCTTCACATTTAAAAAATAATAATCAAAAAATAAAAAAAATAATTATTTATTTGAAAAAAGTTGATAAAATGTAGAATAAGAAGATAATTGAAAAACTGGTTACTTTACCTCATTTTTTCAATTTTTTTTAAGATTTCTTTGCCATCAGTTCAATCCAAGTCCGATCCTTTGACCTTGACACTTTACCTTTTTCTGGTCGATAATTTGGCTTGATTTTAAAACATTGGTTGAAAAGCACTAATCTTGCCAAACATTTTAGTTTGGTGACATAAAAGTGCAATTTCTAAAGGTTGGGCATTAATTAGTACGAATTACCAAACTTGGAGGACTAAATGTTAAGTTTTCCAAAATAATAAAATTATATTACAAATTTCAATAAATGAATACGAGAAATCAAAATTGAACAATTTCCCTTTCTTTTTTTAGAGTTTTGGTTAAATCATTGAATCCAAAATTCCAAATGTTAAATTTGCAGGCATGGAAAAGAAGTCAATTACTTGAGGATTGCTTAACGTGAGAAAAATGTCATCAATCATCCTACGTGTACATAATCTTTACATTATTGTTTACATTGTGTCACGTGAACATACACTATTGAACAATTTTTTTTATTTTTCTTTTATTTTTAAACACACTTTTCTCACCCAAAAAATTTTTGAAAACAAAGAAAATATCCTCTATAGGAAAAAGGTGTACAAGTAGCATTATTGATACAATCATGCTACATGTACATTATTTTTTACATTGTACTATATGACAATACAAAATTAAACAATTTAAAAAAAGGAAAGAGCCACTCATCCTGGCCCGAAACAAGGAGACATAGTGATGTGTAGGGAAATGATTTGATATTGTGTTTTTTATTTTTTAAACTGTCAAATCTAACGTCGACACGTGTTTCCCTGGATTTAAACCTGGATTTGAGCATGTTCCTGTAGCATTTCTCGTATTATTGTTTTCGTCTAGGCAAGAATCTTTGTAAGGCAGAACAGGACAAGTTAAAAAAATAAATTAAAAAAATCCTCAATTAACATCAGTTTAATTTATTATTTAATTTTCAATACGATTTAGATTGAAAATATAATTAAATAAAAAAATTCGGGGCAAATTCAAGAAATTCAGGATGGGAACATGTTCCTGCTTACCAATTAGGACGACAAACTCGTGAACCAAATTTTCAAGAATTCTTAATGCAGTGACCAACTAACTCGTGAACCAAAAGTCTCAAGAATTCTTGACGCATTTCAAATTGAAGCAAGTAATTCTAGCGGTTGCGCAGCTTGTTAATAGAACAAACAATAATGACATTGCAACATAGTACTGACACGTACTAAAGAAAAAAGAGCTAAATGTTGTCTATTATACCATTCAGTCAAATCCATAACTCATACCAAACATTTCCTAGCAGTTCCGCAGCTTGTCAACCATTCTTCGCGTCCCCATATAGCTGCGCTCTTTGAAAGTCACCTACCAGGAATACACAAAGAACACAATAAATAAAATGCAGAAATAAATACTCTGAAGGCTTATAGTTCTTCAAGATAACCCCAAGTCTCTCAACTCACTGTTACTCCTACGATTATACCCAGAATCTTCTGTATATAAGCCTGTCATTAGCCCATAGACGTACCTTTCTGATCTCAACTATCTAGAGAGGAAGTTATTGCTTTTTAAGCGCATTCATTTTATCTCTGAGATAGTAAAGCTTGGCCCTCCGTACTTTCTTCTTGTCCAGTACCTTTATCTCCTTTATATTTGGCGAATACCTGCATAATCTCCTCGTTTAATCATCCTTCACAGATTCATCTATCAAAAGTAACTTAACAGCCTGAAATAACCACAGTGATGGAAATTGGAAGCAAAAAAACAGGCGTGTTTCACACAACACAACACACTGATCAAGAGGTTAACCCAAAGGTCATTTTATAATAAATGTAATAAAGAATTGAGTTATAAGTGCATCCTTTTCCAAATTGAGGAAACTAAAGTGAAAAATAATTTAACTTCTAACCTAGTAAAAATATATAACTGCATGAATACTCACAGAGGGAAAAGAGACTCCACACCGACTCCAGCTACTAGTCTTCTTATTCTAAATGTCGTACTCAAACCAGCATTTCGTTTTGCTATAACAATGCCTTTTATAACTTGAACGCGTCTTTTATTCTCTGGTACTTCCTGTGATAGCAAGATCATAACAAAGGGCACGAATATGGAGTATCAAAACTGAAATTACTAATGAGACTGACAATGTTATGGCAGCAGAAGAATAAGCAAACAAAAGGCTGATTTTCCAGTAAAAGCATTACGTACTAATTTGAGTTGGACAATGTAACCAGGCCTTATGTCAGGTATCTCTCGTTTTTCTTTCACTTCCTCGACTGCTTCCTTATCAAGTATCTGCAGTTTGTATCAATAAAATAAAATACTCACTATAGAACAGTGCTAAACTGTCATGTGAAAGCAAATAAATGACCAAAACGAAGTATATTTTGATTTTCTGTACCTGCATTATGTGTCTGGCCGTTTTATCTAGCCTCTTGAATTTGATGCGTTGTGGCACATCATTAGAAGTGGAAGCATCTTGAGAAGCAGGTGCCATTGTTGTCATACATCTAGTGGGTAAAGTCAACACCTTAGCAGCCGACAGACTTCTGTAAGATGGAGCCTTACAAGCTTTTCCATTGCTTTCAAATTTGGTGACAAAACATTTGTTCTGAAAAACATGAATTCTTTCACCTGTCAGAAGCAGTTTAAAAAGAGAGAAGGCGCTGCAGTGTCATGTAGAGGTAGCTTTGAGCCAAATATATGGTTTGTTGTAGTTTCAATAACAAGCATGTCAAGTTTCTATTATTTTATTAGATATTGTGGCATTGTAAGCATTGTAAAATGGGTCATTTGATCAAAGCTCAAAAGAATATGTGACTGTGCACGCACATATAGCTAGACACGCACCACAACACATACGACTATAAGACTTGGTCTAATCTCTAACAAGTTTAGTTCACTCAACAAAATCCATTTTACCAAAAAAAGTATTTACTTATCTCCTATGATCTACAGGATCTACCATAAAAAGCATATTGAAGATAGGGTTAATTTGAAGAAAAGGAAAAACACAAAAGAAAGAGTTGCACGAATTATGAAAACCGAAGGCCAAAATAGATGGGCAAAGGAGGGGATGCATCTTTGAGAAGGAACAAATGACTGTATGACTGATGATATCATAGTTCACAAAGCTAGCATCAATGTAAAATGCAGATCAACCAAATGAGTTCACCATGAAGCGGAGGAACAGGAACATACATATTTTAATGCTAATCTTGATCCAAAATCTTAAAATATTGAGTTTTGTTGCATTTCTTCATTTTCCTTCATTTGTAGAACTTCCCCTTTTCTTATTTTCCTTCATTTGTTGCATTTATTCGCTTTTGAGAGGTCAGGTTTATGTCCCTCTTCCTTTTGTTCTCGTGAGTTTAATTTTTTATCTATACGGTTGGGTAATCCTAACTCCCTTCAACCTTCCCTGGTGGTGCCTGAAAACCCACTGAGGCTGTATCGTGTTTTGCTTTAAAAAAAAAATCCTACTTGATCAAACATCCAGTATCAACAAGCTTTCATGTGCAACCCTCAGTACCTGACACTTCTTCCAAGCTATAGATTGTGCATTGCACATTAACCATTCACCAAAGATCATGTACATTTTTTACTTGCTCTTAAATAACACGATCAGCTCATCCAAAGGCCACACGCTATTTTCCAATCCAACGTGCATTGCTTCAATTACTCTCCACATGGTCCTGTCCCATCATCAACATTCACCAATGTGATCTTTCGATGACATTTCCCCCAAAAACCATTATGTTATTGCCCTCCCTAAAGCCACAGATCCTGGCTATTGAACTTTGGCTTCAATACCACTAACCAAATTTCACACACAACATGAACAATAAAGTAGTTCAATCAATAAATTGAGTGAGCTGGACATAAAGGACGACCACATGGTTGCTGAACTTTAAAGAAATGTCAAATGGAGGAAACAGGAGTAATTTGAACTAAATGAATACACAAGTCCGCATTGTTGCTTAGCTCCTGTTCATTCCAACATCATATCTACCTCTGTTTTCTATTTACTCTATACGCTCCAGTCTAGTTCAATAAAGGCTTTACTAAAGCTCAGTTAAACTTGACTTGTTAGAAAATAAGTGAAGCTCAAATCATATCTGTATGCTAATCAAGAGTTCGAGCAAAGTTTTAAGCTCAACTAAGATTTGGCTAGACAACTCACTGGACATTGGGCCAAAGAATGGGATAACCATGTTCAGATTTTAGAAAGGTGGGGGCTTAGGCAAAATTCCAAGACTGAACTCTAAGGCTTGCCAGAAAAACTACACCATTATTGAGCACCCTAAAGCTCACCTCTGACTCCCCCATCTGCCAAAGGAAGATGCATAGGAAAGCTTCCTCATACCCACAACCTCATCTTAACAAAAAGAAAAAAAAAAATTGAACCTTAAGAGTGAGCTCATTTTTATCTTCATTAATCATGCTTATCTTCTCTCTTTTTTCATTTTTCTAATTCAAATGATAAAGCAAACCAAACCATGGGTTATTCAAACTTTACATATACAGATCAGAGCCATGTGCTTGCTCTCTTTTCTTAACTTCAGATTTACAGATTTATGTGATATGCTAAATATAAATATAAAAGAAACTAAACAGCAATACTAAAAAACAATGGTTTCCATGCCCATCTGAAGCTTAGACCTTGTAAAATATTAATTTTAACCTACAAAATAAAACTTCAAGGAAAAACTTGTAATTGTTAAAATTCAATAACCAATAACCATATATGACATGCCATTAAAACATACCAGAAAGAATGCCGGGCTAGAACCAAAACGAGGGTTGAACTGCGATGAGTTAGCAAAAGATTGACCCTGAACGTTCAACTCTAAAGAAGAGATTGATTTCAACTCAACATTTTTCAGATTGCTGACTGTTTGTCTAGTGGCGAAACGAATTTTCCCAAATAATGATTGCATTTCTCTTCTCTGAATTAAAACCTGTATTACAAGGAAAACGTGATGGAATCAAGTCACATAAACTAATCATCAAATCATTTTCTCAGCTCAACCAATCAGTTATCAGAGGTGGAGGAGTCTATGTTCAAGCTGATAACAAAATCTCAATGCCGTGAATCCCATTTCACTGGGGAATTTACACCTGTCTATTCAACGCTCCACTTCCACCACGTCGATTCTCACACAATTCTCTTCACGAGTGAAAAATGTACTTAAACAGGGGAACTTAACTCGAATCAAAAATCAAAATCAAAGTTTATATCATTTTAATCTATATATTTCAATTAAAAATCTATGATCAACCCATATAAACATAAAATCAGAAAACATACGCCATCAACAAAAATTAAAAATTAAAAATAACAAAGAAAAATAAAAGAAAACAAGTCCTTACAGAAATATTTTGATTTGGGTCCTAGGATGCGAGAGGCGAGAGTAAGAGGCGCCGGTGGTGAAAGGCGGCGAGAGACGAGACTGAGAACTGAATCACCTGGCGGAATCGCGGAGAGATGAGCGGAGTGAAATCTGTGGTGTGGATGGATTTTTCTCTTGGGCTACTGAATTCAAAAGCCCAATAGTCCAAAAAAAATTAAATTGAAAGTGATTTGGGTTGGGCCCTAATTCCAGTTCGCCTGCACCGGTCTCTATTGCGCTCCGCCCCTAAATTGTTAACATACTTTAAGGCTTTAAGCCCCTATTTGACTCTTTTATTATTTTTCATACTTATTTTTAATTATACATTAATGAAATAAAATATTTTGTACATAAATTCAATTTTTTTCCTAATTTCTCTTTATAATGTTGTCAATTAGGGGCTAATCCTCAACTACCCGTGATTAATCAATTCTTGTTTTATATTGATAATCAATATGACAATATTGCTTATATGCTATTTTTTCTTTCAAGATAATTAATCCAATATTTACCCATAATACAATTATGTTATGAAGTATGTGAATAGATAAAAGTACAAGACAAGACTATAGTATCAATTAAAATTGCATTAAGAGTCCATTAGGCAAATGTGTAAAGAAATTTCAATTTCATGTTAGTTGGAAAATAAAAACCTACCAAACCCATAGGAATCTGTTTTCCATGAAAATAAGGAAAATGCAGCTTAAAGTGGTATTACCTTGGAATTCGATTTTCATTTCCATGTTACAATCAAATGGCCAAAATGAAATTCATTTTTCTCGAATGTGACATTTTTCATGGAAAATGTAACAATCAAACTGGCCTAAGTCTAAATGTTCATACATATCTATTTCTTATAGGATGTAGTTTTATTCGTTATTTGAGCTGAAAACATGTAATACCTCTCAGTATCAAAATGAACACCAAAACAATCCTAGAATTAGTCAAATAATAGCACAGATACTCCAATAACAAACAATCACAAGATTTAAACCAAAAACAAACAACTTATTAAATTAAATTGTTATCAAGGTTATATCAAAGATCTTAACAACAAAAAGTCTAGCCTACATGTTATTACTGAATCTCCAATAAAGTACGATCCTTAATCTTGAATCTCTTTAATATCTTAACATGTTCAACCAATCATGAGGGTAGGGGTGTTTGATTTGACCTTAGGTTCAATCTAGCTAGAGCAGCATTGGAATACAACTTTCGCATCACTAGAAATCTCTATATATCAGCACCAGCAGTAGCAGTTATGGATATATTTTCTAATATTTTGCACTAACAATAATAGATAAATAGTGATAACAAAATTATTAGTAATTGATTTGTTGTAGTTTATTACAAGCAGACAATTCGTCTCAAAATAATTGTTTCGTTCGAAATAATAAATATATAAAACATGTAACTCTCCTAAAAACATGGGTTGATTTCTAAACATCTCGTGCCTTGTAGAGCCTCTATGAAGTTCCAGTAACATTTCTTACCAGTTCCACATTCCATATCAAAATCTTTTAACTCGCAGCACAATATCCACATTTTTGTCAATGTTTTGATCCAAATCCAAACAATTTTGCGAAAAAAGACTTATTCTTCCCCTGAGAGGCATTGGCTACTTTAGCTGGTGTCTTTGCAGGAGCCTGCACGAGCATCTTCAAGGGAGAGGCTGTATGTTTACCTGAAGGAAGAATAGTGTTGATGTAAAGAATTAAACTCCAATCCCTTCTTCTGAAAGAGCTACGTGCATTTTGTCGGCCGAGAAAAAGAATACAAGGTTTATCCTCCTACCTTTTAAGAATAATGTTATTTGCAGTTGCTCACTATCGTAGTCGTCTTACTTGACATACATGTAGCAGTTAATGATTTTGATGCATAAGGCAATAAAAAACTATTACATTAATACATCAAATCACTAACCACCACGTGTATGTCACGTAAGGCGACTACGGTAATGAATGGCTACAAATAGCATTACTCTCCTTATAAACATCCCCCACAAAATTCTTAATACAGTTAGTCCAACAATTTCCACTTGAATGATTAAAAAACATAAGACGGATGATGAATAAATTTTCAACTTGGGAGCAGAATATTCAAGCTTCTCACTGTAAAGAATCCTTATTCCATCATTATCTCCACAGCAAACTCCCTCATTTTAGTTAATTAAGCGCGATTAGTTTATTTCCTATGCTTATAAATAGTAATAGAGAAGAATTGTTTCCTTCTCTTGACAAACAAAACATGTATTTCAAAAAGATTTGTTCATCATTTGTTTCTTAGTACAATTCAGTTGCCTAGTTCTATCAGGATACACTTGTAAGAAAAACTACTTAATCAATCCTTAACCTATCAAAAGAATAAAAAAGAGACTGATCTTTGTATTACAGCATAATAAAATTAAAACACAGGATGACTTGCACTAGCATAGATTCTGATCCGAAATTACTACATATAAATATAAGACTGCAAGCAGTTAAAAATGCATTATATTACCTAAAATTGGTGAAACCTTCTGATTTGTTTCATCTTTCGTGTTATTTTTATTTTTCCCCTCATTTGGTGCAATTCCTTCATTGAAAGGGTACTTCTCAGATATCCTTTGCTCTATTGATCCTCCACTATCCCGATTACCTGTAAATTGCATGTGTGAAGTTCAATAAAGTTGGAAGCTACTCAACACCACAATAAAAGAAAAACAAGTTTTGACCATCAAGTCGGGAACTACTTATCAATTGTGTTTTCAGAATCTATAATTTATTGTCAACATCGAAGAACCAGTATAATGCGTGCTCAGCATAAGCCAAACATCTTGGTAGACATTGCCTACCCCATGTACAACATATTATGTTAGAGATAAAATCATGTAAACAAATTTCATGAATCCCGTTCAATATGACGAAGTAACATCAGTGATATTATCATCAGCCTAGACAAATTAATTCAATATGACGATATGAGTTAGAGTTGCATAAATCAGAGGGAAAATCCAACGGGGTTAGCTCTAGTGAATTGAGGACTATTTTGCTCGAAAATAAAGAGTCTTTTCTCTGCACAATTTCAGCTTACTTTCACCAGAAGGCTTCCCGTAACTGTAGCACAGAACTTCAAAGAAACCGTTATCTTTTTGATCTTGCATCACTGAAATGAAAAATCAGAATATTGGAAAGTAATCAAAAAATGGGATTATCACTATAGAGTTTACTCCGAATTTTTAAGGGAATTCTCATAGTTTCAAAAGATGAAAACATACATTGATCAAAAAGAGCATTCCTATAATTAGGAGCCGCGCCAACTGAGAGAAGCTGAACTGCCTCTGCATCCCTAGTCATAGACAACTTGGTAGAAATATTTAAATTTTGTGTGTCTAATAGAATACCTGCAAGCTGATAAGAAGATATTAATGAGGTCCAATTGCATAGTATAGCAAAGAAAGTCGAGAAATTTTATTTTATTCTACCAGAAGTTTTTTCACAATAGGGGTTTGAAGTAGGTCGTATGCATCCTCACAATAGTTGTCCGTCACAATAGTGCATCCTGATCCAACCTAGAGCAATTGCAAAATAATAATTTAATCTTAGATTATTTTCATGCTTCTAAATTTTCTTGAAAATGGAAATCATGTATATATTTGCTTCCAATTGAACAAAATAAGTTAAACAACCTCGCCATTGGTTCGGAGGATATCCTCTCCAACAACAAGCATGCTCAACTGCTTTTCCATGATCATTGTTTCCATGTCAACCTGATTGGAAATAGCACCAAGACTATCAAGAACAATTTCCAGCAAATTTTCTAGATAAAAAGGGAAATTAAATTAACAAAAACAATGTAATTAGGCGATCCTATATTATCTGCATATGATATTTCTGCCACTTGAATCTAGATTCAAAAGCTTTTACTCAGTAAATTTTATAGCTGTCGTACTAAGAGCTAGAGTTACGGGTTAAGCCCTAGTCTGCTTATACAAGAGCATTAATCAGTTGAATGAATCAGAAACAAACAATGCAACATACACATTTATATTGGTACACCTTTAATGATAGAGCTACGTCCACTATGCCTGGTATGTTTGTATTATAATGGATAAGAACGTAAAATTTTCCTCACGCCTCTCATGCACACAAAATCAGCTCTCTAAAAAGATTGTTAATATAGTACGAATATTATGGATAACTTTATAGTATGATTAGGCTCCACACAATGCAACCAAGCAATCCCAACCATGCACAGCCTTATCACATTATAACTTAGAAATTGTTGACGGATTCATTAAGAATAAAGATAATATATGCAGAACTGCACAGAGTTCTATGTCTAATAGTATTTCACTAACAATAAACTCAAAACCTCACTTTTAGTTCAAAATATTTTGAAATGTCAAATGAAAAATATATTTCCTTGGGTGAAGTTGATTCTTTGAGGTGAGATTTTATGAAAAATGACTTTTTTTTTTTTAGAATACGTGGTTAATGTGCGATTGAATATGATAGTAGGAAAAAGTTAATTTGAAAAATCAGTTTCTACTAAACAAAAGCATTTTTTAAGAAAAAAAGTAACATCTTAAGATTGACAAAACTCTCCCATCTCTATATATTCGCTGTCAATGAATCTTGAACTAAGTCTTTGAAATTTTGCTTAAAACAAAAATAATGTGTTAAAACTTAAAACAAGCAAGTTTTGGAAAAAAAAAAAAAAATTTGCTAAAAAGATAACTCTAAAGGCGAGAAATCCACCAAGTGAAAGTTTAGAAGTTAATAGCGAGGACGGATACGCTTTAGTAGAATAGTCTGTCATATACACAAATTGCCTGATTTCATCTGCATTATGCTCTTTCAATTGGTTTCAAAGCATAACTGATGAACTCTTATTGCCTTAAAAGCTTCATAGACATGCACACACAAACTGAAAATATGAATTTAGACACAATTAATTGTGTGAGAAACAAAGATTAAGAAAATATGAGTACCTCATCAGCAAAGAGCAAAGCAGTGGCATCAAGTCCAACATGGTGAAATAGCCAAGCCGCTTGTTGCTGCTTCCACATTTTCCGTCTCCTCATATTCATCACAGGTACCACCATCTCCAAATTAGTCTTATCTCCCTCTCCTCCCTTTTTATTAGCCCTCTTTTTGTTCTCTAACAACCACGTGTAACATATGGCTGCTACCATTGAGCTCGTGCCTAAATCAAAATTAAATCGAAAGTCTCCCTTAGAATCACACAATTCCATCCAGGCTTTGTCAAGTGCATAAATCATTCACACTATCACTTTAGTATTTTGAAGTGGACGTAAATCACTAATATGTTTGGTACAGATTATTCGACAAGATTTTGGAGAGAATAGTGTATCGTGCTATCAAAATGTCCCTACAAAATATTCCATATAGCATCAAAACGAAGAAAAAAATACACTTGTAACAGAAATACAAAACTTAACTGTTTGAAGGTCCAGAGAGCAAAATCTTTGCCTTCCCATTGATCTCCCCACTCATGATTTTTCCAATTTTGATCCTCTGCTCTTTCAAGTACTTGTTCAGTTCCTGACCCTTCAAATCTCCTTCTTTCAACTGCCCATAATCCACATTGCTCTTCTTCAATATCCTGTTAGTGCTACATGTTGAAGAAGATATGGATCTCCGGTGAGCTGACTCCACCAAGTTCCGGGGTGGGGACAGGACCTCGTCCTCCGGTCTGGAGCAAGTGGTGGAAGATTTCGACCTTCGGTGGGCCGACTCAATAAAATGTTTTGGTGGGGAGAGCAGGGGAGTATCCAAGATTGTTGTTGGTGCATTATTTGTAGTACTTGCAGTATCTTTGAAAGTTCGTTTGGAAACGGAGGGAGGGTTAGTTGGGGTTGGGATAGGCTGTGACAGTGGTGCACTGGGGTCATTTTGGAACCGCGACCTTCGGTGCACTGATTGGCGCGGTGGAAGAGGTGGGCCCACGAGACTACTTGGACCTGGGGGCGTGGGGTCAGGGGAGATAGCAGGATAGGGATTTGGAGTAGGACTATTGGGGATTTTGAGCAGGTTGGAGAACGACTTTTGGACATCTGATGCAGGAGATTCTCCGCCCTGTGAAGGGTCACTATTTATTTCAGATTTGTTCCTGGAAAGTTTTGCTGTTTTTGACAGGATTTCCCCACTGAAGCTTTCCCTTGCTCTATGCCTGCTTTTTTTTTTCAACAAAAGTGATTATTTTTCATTCTTTATCCTACACTCAAGAATTCGAAAACAAATGCAAGAAAATGAGAAAAAAGAGAGGATAAAACTGATAACTTAAAAGAAGCCTTCGACTGATTATGTTCGATACATCAAGGCTCTACTCATATTATTGATTTATGACATTTTGTTTGACAAGTCGGACCTTACAGTACCGAACACACATTACTAGGTGCTTTTAGTAATATATATATATGACCATATAAATTTTCAATTATTTACTCTTTTCATATATATCGATATTTAGATCGGAAATTGTTAAAAAAAAAAAAAACGAAGTGACTAGAACCTTGAGATAAATATTAGGACTATTATTTCAGAATGAAGCAGCCAGATTAATTACCTTCTAGCAGACCTGTCGAAAGGGTCTCTCTTCTCGAGAGATGAAGTCGATAGCCTGCCTTGAGAAGTAGCAAATCTCGGGGAGACAACGAGTCGAGAGGGTGAATCAATCCCGGAAGGTGAAGACGCCACCATGCGCTTCGCTTCCTGAAGCCATTCCTGAGTTAATCTGCTGCTAACACTTCTTTTACTCGAATCAAAATCTTCTTCAACGCGATCATCAAGAACACGCCCATTTCCAGTCAGATTATACGCTTTCTTTTCCGTGTTTCTTGCCCCATAGAACAAGTCATTCATAAAATCAGTAAGGTCTGGCCCTTGTTCATTTCGACTAATTACACGTTTACTCTCTACTAGCTTCTTCTGCAGGCTGATGGAGCCTCTCCCTTCATTCGACAAATTTCTGCTGAATCGTCTGTCCATGGATTCTGAATTCATTAGGCCTAAACGAAGAATTTTTCTCCGGTCTGGAGATGTTGGAAGGTGCTGAACCAACTCCCGACTGAAATTGCAAAATGAGACACAAATATTTTGCCTAGCTTATAATACTACATAAGACAGAGTTAATGAGTTATATTAAAACATTGGCCTGCCGGCCTTGAGGGCTGTCTTTTCTATATGTAATTTTGTACATTCGGCCTTTGTTGGCACTCTAAGTTTTCACAATATGCTATATGAATAATATAAATAGATTTGTTTTGTCTACGATAGTTTAAACTTTTAAATAATATAAGCGAATATGATTTTAGGTTCAAATTTTGTCGTTACCATTCTGTTAAAATAGTGTACATGTTCGTGTTAAGAGAAAGTTTTAATAAATAATTTTTCGCCTCTAAACCGTGTTTGTTTCTCATTTTCTAAAATTTATTTTCAACAACACATTTTATGAGATCTTTTGTCAAAATTGATATTTAGCTAAACCAAACAGGGGCTTATAACTGCTTAATATCAAAGAAATCAAAATAAAATGACAATGATCCGGTTTAGCAATACGTTGAGAAATTGTTCGTATACAGATGCTGAGCGGTTGTGTGTGATTTATAACACAAGTTCTTTATATTAAAAATGTATGATTTTCCCCTTCATTACAAATGAAATTTCCCGACATTATTTTTAAATTAACAGAATAGATGGTGTGTTGTTGCTATGTCAAAAACAATAAAACCGTTTCCAACTTTGATCATAGTCGATTATCATCGATCATTCTCACAAATAGTATGTCACTTTGCGATTGTATTACTACTTTATTCTTGTCAGACATGAAATTTACATTGTACTTGGAACATGTTTCAAATTGTAGAGGTTCTCATAGCTATGCATTTGGACTTTAAATCACGGCTTTTAGTGGCCTCAATCAACCAAGTTATGAAATTAACTTAAGGTTTGCCCAATAAAGCGTGATATTATTACAAGGCTTTTATTTTGGATTGAACTTGTTTATTTTGTTAAGAAATATGAAAAAATAAAATAATTGAGACATAAATAATATGGAAGAATAATATAACTTATAATTGTGTATCGATGAATTACAAAGAGAAATATTCATTGATAGGGAACGTAGATTGAAAGATTTTATTGTAGATTTTATACTAATTGTATAATTTAGTACTATTAAAACAATTTACAGAAACATCAGGAGAATGTGGAAATATATAACTCAATATCGTTGACATATTTACTTAATTTTCTTATACATCTCCTCATATGTAGCGCGTATTTTAAAATTGACTGGTTTAAAATATTTTAGGTTTTGCCAAGCACGCATTTATCTAAATTGTCTTACTCGCATTTGCGGACCTTTTGCATGACGAATCAATGAGGTCTAGAATATTTGAACTAAACAATCAATCACCGATATTAGGTGGGTTAATTACGTCAATAGTCACTGAAGTTAGTTTCTTATCATAATTAATAGTTGTTCAAGTTTCTAATATTTACTCTAATAGTCACTCGATTAAAACACTAACATTGAATCTTACATGGAGCTGTTAGTGTCAACGTGTTACAAAATGATGTTATTTATTATTTCAAGTTAGCAGAAAATGTGGAATTACAAATTGGGAATGAAACACGTTCGTGTAAGAATATGTAAAACAACTTTAACTTTAACCAGTGTTTTTATGGCTTAAATCATATTGTAAACCCATGTTCTTTTTTCAATAAAGAATTTTGTCGATTTGGCATAATAAATAACACTGTGTTGTGACACATTATTGGCACCACGTAAATTTTTATGTTAATGTTATAATTGAGTTACCATTTGTATAACCTCTAGAAGCATTAGAAGCTTTAGTGTCTATTGTTATAAGAAAATAACTTCAAAGATTAATAGCATAAAATCCCCTAAAAATATTTATATTTGCGATATTACCCCTTATTGAAAATTGCAAAAAATCCCCATGTTTGAAACCTTTTATGCAAAAACTCCCCTACCGTAAAGATTCGTCAGTTAAAAAGGGTAAAAATTGCCAAAATTAAAAAAGAATAATTGTAATTTAAGTAACCAAACTTTTTATTTTTTTTACGAATTAATTCCAATTTTTTATACGTACCAAAAATAATCCAAATCTTTAAAACTTTATTTTCCACCCCCCACTTCATTTCATCTTCTTACACCAAAAATAAAAAATAAAACTAACAAATTTAAAAAAAGGTTGCTCTTTAAGGTCCATTAATGGAGCTTCCCAATTCTACCTAGAAAAATGATCCCCATCCTACGAAACAAATCTTCATCCTACCAAGCTAGAGCAACATGGCAGGTCGGTACGACGTTGACAAGTAGAAAAAACCGGACATCGTTGTTTCGTCAAAGTGCTCTCCTCACCCTTCGAAAACCCAATGAAAAAATATTTTTCTAACCCCATTGGTAAAGGATGAGTTAGATATAATGATTCCGACCATCAGAAACTTGGATTTCCCCGAAATATGGAGACCCTTTTTCCAGCCCTAATATTTGAGTATTGTTCAAGATAGAGAGTCACAAAAAAACATGTCTCATAGGGTTTTGATTATAAACTCTACAATCGAAATGATATAAACAAAATTCTGGGTCATAAGTCTTCGTGTATTTCATTCAAGGATTCGGCCTGTCGATGCTTTGGCTAGATGGTGTCGAAGAAGAAGTATATCTTCACCATTGATGATGATTGCTTGGAAGGATCCAAAACCCAGTTTTTACATTTCTAGATTTGGTTTTTTTTTTTTTTTGGTTTCAAATTGGTCTTGATCCGTTGAATTTTAGTATCAAACATTGTATTTTGTATTGTATGTAAAAGATTGGATCTGAATATGTATGATGTGGATTTATATGATAATTTTTTAATGATTTTGTTTTTGAGAATTATTCCAGAGTTCTGAATTTAATTAGATTTTGATTTTGATTTAATTGGGTATTGGTTGAAGGTGTGGAAGAAGATGAAGTGGGTTGGGGTGAGGTGGAGTGGAGAAGAAAATAAAGTTTTAAAGGTTTGGGATTGTATGTGGCACATATAAAAAATTTGGGTAAATTTGTAGAAAAATAAAAAGTTTGGATATTGAAATTACAATTATTCATTTTTAATTTTGATATTTTTTTACAGATTTTAATGGTAAATCTGACGGACAGTAGGAAGTTTTTGCACAAAAAGTTTCAAATAAGAGATTTTTCTGCGATTTCGGGATATATCGCAAATGAAAACGCTTTTGGAGATTTTTTGTTATTAATCCTAACTTCAATTATCACAGGAGTAATTACTCAAAACATGAGTAATCATCCACATAATTGTATGGTATGACTTGTGGTTGGTGCATTTTTTTCATGATGGATAAAAAATAAATAAAGTTTCATTTGTGCATCGCAATTCCAAACCTTTGATTCTCGTGGGACAAAAAGACATATGGACAATTGTCGTAATTTACCACATTTTGAAAGGGAAAAATAGTAACTTTATAGTTCCGAACATAAAATAATTAAGACAATTAAATCAAAAAAATTAAAATGAGAAAAAAAATAATTCATCTTCAACTAATTTGATATGCATATTATATTACAAAACGGACAGTTTAATAAAATAACAAAATATTTAATATTCATATGCAAAAACGTTCCTTTTCTTGAGTTAGTAATTAAAAATATCAACAAGAACATTACTAACAATGAAAAAATTCAGTAAAACACTCACTCGCTTATAACATGAAACGTTGAATTAAACAAAAGAATAAGATAGTATATGAATTTTGTCAATGCAAAGTAGGTTGAATAGTTGCCTAAGTAATATTACAGCTCTGACTTCTTACTTTTCTTATTTAAGAGTAACTAATGCAATTTAGGAGGAATCAATGAAAGGATGTCAATTCAATCTTGGGGGAAAGTTTGCCTAATTGAGCCGAGTCTTGAGGGTTCCAGCCTTGGCAAGAAGTTTTTAGGCATATGGATTCAAAGGCATCCTTAGTTTGAGTANATTTAGGAGGAATCAATGAAAGGATGTCAATTCAATCTTGGGGGAAAGTTTGCCTAATTGAGCCGAGTCTTGAGGGTTCCAGCCTTGGCAAGAAGTTTTTAGGCATATGGATTCAAAGGCATCCTTAGGTTGAGTAATAGGCAATGTATCATACTCTACCTCATGTCCTATTATTGGTCGACCAAAGCTTAAATAATGGGCTTGGCCGCTTGGGATTTTGTTTCGAGTTTTAAAAAAAGAAAATTTCAGCTAAACTATACTTGCTTATGACATGATTCGTAGAATTAAAGAAAACTTAACACGATTACTTACGAATTTTGTTAATAGGCAAGAAATTATATGATTTTTCAATGCCAAGCTGGTTGATTAGTTGGTAAGTACATCATCTGTACATGAACCTGCATATCTTATTATAGGCAAACTAGTGTTACAGATATGACTTCTTACTTTTCTCTTTTAATTCAATCTAATTTTTAATTTGACGCTATGACTTCCATGGATGGTATTGTTTCAAATTCTTGAAAGCCATGTGCATCTATTCTTATACGAAAAATTTAGTATTGCTTAAAGTTTTCATGTTACAAAGTTTTTCTATTAAATCTTACAAAAATTTATGCATAATCAATGGAAATAACTGTAGTCGTAAACAA
>CAIGRP010098356.1:0-13298 GCA_903798385.1 Fraxinus cuspidata
GATCTGGAGCCACCTGTCCCCTTATCCAACGGTTCTCCTCTTCCATTCACTAGTATAAATACCCCCACACAATGGTAAGAAGGGGGTTGGAATCTAAAACCTTGCTATCTTAGTCTTAAATGTAAAAGAACCCTTTACTATATTGGCATACACTAAACTACGTCACAGCAATCAACTTATCTCCGAGCAATATTTTCCGGTTAACTGGAATACTAATTTGATCGTCGGAGTGCGTGCGGCCGCTTCCACCCCCACCGGAAAGGACACGGGTGACTAACGGTGTGTTCTCATTCGCAGGAAGAAGTCTACGTGGAATCTCGTTCTGTTGGCCACGTGTTGAGACCATTTTTCGAGGTCAACACTATCTCTTTCATTTGGAGAAGAATAAACTATGTTGATATGTGCTTCCTATGGAACTTGTATTTGGTTTTCTTTACCATTTCTTGAATTGTGGGTGTCATCCTTGTGCACGGCCATGCTAAGATCTTCTCTATATTTTTACAATTTTACCGGATTATGTAAGTATTTTGTTGGATTAGCGAGGGCCATGCTAATCTTATCTACTCTGTATATAGGTTATATTGTGATCATTTGAGCGCCCAACTATATATATTTGATATTTCAGGTACACCCTATGTAGTTTGGTTAATATTGAGATAATGGTGAAAAATATGAACCATGAAATAAAAGACGTACCCCGTTAAAATATAAATCAAATAGGAATTAGACATGTATAAGTTCCACGTCTCTCTTACACGTGCATTATTAATGTGGTGGATAGTATTTAATGAAACGTGATAGCTAAGAGTTCATTTTCACAAGAAAACAAGAATGTATTATTTTATGCATTTTATTTTCTTCCTCGATCCTGGTATTGAAATGAGGACCAATTAAACGAAGCATAATCTAAGTTATAACGTGATTAAGTAGCAAAAGAAGCAAGTTCGTGGAGTGCCTTATTCTCATTTTTGGGAAAAAAAACACATTCTGTAAAGAATTGAGATTCACAAGTCGTCGCTCAATCAGTCTTCAAAATAAAGAAAAAGGTGGGCCAAAAAATCACAAGAACAATTTACTAGTAATTGAATCGTGATCTCTCAAGTTACTCATCACATCATATATTGGTTTCACATAATTCGAAAAATTCAAGATAGTCAAGCATTAGTAATCAGGAGTGTAAGTAGTAGTACTTATCAGACTGTAGTAACATGTACTTATCAGATTTTAATACAGAAATACAACTAATCAAGATTATAACTAATATTACTTATCGCCAGCATTAGTCCTTATACGCTCTTACCATTTCTCTCTCAAACCCATATCCTCTCACAGAGAAACTCCAGTAAACCTCTCTCTCTCTCTCTCTCTCTCTCTGCGCAAAAACCCTCCACTCTGTTCTTTCTCATTGATTCAAGGTACAAATCGCTTTTCTCTCTCTCTCTCTCTCTATATATATATATGTATATATATGTATAGACAAAAACATGTATATATGTATGCTCGCGTACACAAAAAGATATGTGCAAGTGACATACATCGGAATCTTACATGCATGCATGTTTATATATTTATATGTAGAATTGGAATTTGGGGATTTTGGATTGAATTTGTGTTATATTTTAATTTTCTGATTTTGATGAATTTGAGTTCTTCAATTTGAGTGGATTGTTAAATTTTCATTTCTTTATTTGTTTTTGGCAGGTATGGAGAATGAGGGGGTACCCAGCATGTCATTATGCGACAAAGAGCTGGTGTTTTTGATACTTCAATTTCTTGATGAAAAGAAATTTAACGGGGCTGTTCACAAGTAACACTTGAATTTCAGAGTTGAATCTTATTTCATTTTCATTTTTGGGAATTTTTAGTTCTTCTGGTTTTTGAGGAAATGGAAAAGATTGATTTTAATTTTACAATATATCACTGTGGTTTTTCATATAATTAGTTGATTAATGGTTTAATTATTTGTGGTGATTTAAGATTGGAACAAGAATCAGGAGTGTACTTCAATATACAATATTTTGAGGACAGAGTAAGAAATGGGGATTGGGACGAGGTGGAAAATTACATATTTGGGTTCACAAAGTATGATGATAACAAATATTCTAAGGCAATCATCTTTCAGATCCGAAAACAAAAGTACCTGGAGGCCTTAGACAGGTGAATTTGTTTCTTGCTATCATTTATCAGCTTTGAGTTGATTTTTGTATTCTCATAGTTCATCTGAATTTCAATGCGTTATTGTAGGAAAGATCGGGATAAAGCTTGTGATATTTTAATGAAGGACTTCAAAGTACTTTTAGATTCTAATGAAGACATCTATAAAGAATTAACACAGCTTTTGGTTCTTGAAAACTTCAGGTTGATGAGAGTACTTGTTCTTGTCCTTGTTGTCACTATTATCTTTTCCATTTATGGGATTTTGCATATTTTATTCTCAAGAATGTCGATTTGATTGCAATGACATGCAGAGAGAATGAACTATTATCTGGATATGGCAACACTGAATCTTCCAGGGGTGTAGTATTTGCTGAAATTAAGAGGCTTATAGAAAAAAACCCCGAGTTCCAAGATAAGCTGAACTTTCCCAGCTTCAAGGACAGAAGATTAAGCACACTACTTAGTCAGAGGTTTGTTTCTCCACTATATGTAACATCAGCATTTACCTTCAGGTTAAGATTAACATTGGAGTTTTCCTCTGTGTTGGCTTGCAGTTTGAAGTGGCAGCATCAGCTCTGCAAGAATCCGAACCATAAATCTGGCATATTAACTCTGTTTGTGGACCATTTGTGTGTAACTGATAACCTTGTGTGTGCTGTTCCACCTTCACATTCAAATGGTCCAAGGGCTCTGTCTTCTGGAATTAATCCACTTTTGAACGCTGTTCCAGCTTCACAGTCCGATGGTGCAGGGGCTCCATCTCCTGTAGTTAGACCGCTTCTGATTTTGGGTGCTATTCCTAACCCTACGGGAGTCCCACTTTTGAGGGCCCATGCTGTAAGCTATAATAGACAAGAAAAAACCTATTCAATTGGGGTTGTAACAATATCAAGAGATGTGAGATTGACTTTTGTCCTTTTTCGTGAAGGCATTTCAACCAGATCCAGGTTCTCCTTCCCTTGATAAATGGATGACTAATCTGTCTTCAGTTCCTCACCCTTCAGCTTCTGCTGGTTCAATTGGTTTCAATATCCAGGATTGTTCTGGTATTAATAGATTGTAGACTTTTTCCATTTGCTAATAAGTTGAAACATGTCTTTGATTGACATGATAGTCAGATTACAGCAGGTTTTGTTGATAAAAACATGAAAATAATTCTTTCTACCCCTCCTCCATCTCTTTGTAACTAGCTCTTAAGTTACACCTTTTTATCCATGCTAATGCTAACTTACTTTCTAACAGACATATTGATGCATTTAAGGATGCCTGTGAATAACCCAGTTGACGACTACCAAAATGATGATCCTGAACTAGTCTTGAAAAGAACAAGACCTTCGGGAAGATCAAATGAAGTATGGAATTGCCATCTTTAATTCCTTACCTTTTAAGAAGGATATCTCTATTTCTGAACCTCTGAATAATTTTTTTTGACACAATGGTTATTTAACATTTTGTATATTTTTTATTTAGGCGTTCACAGCTTAGGTGCATTTCATAATATTGCATTTAATATTATTTCTGGTGTGCATTACTACGACTTTTTAGTTTTCATTTTCTATATTTTCTTTGTGATCTTTTTCTACTTCAATTTCTTTAGCATGAAGATAGTCAAAGTTTGGTAGATTGGAAGAGCAAAGTTGCAGATGAGTCCTCTGAGAAATCCATTATTTGGAAACCGAAAGAAGTGAATGATCCATCATCGTGTTGTTCGTTGAGACTTCCGGATAGTTTAGTGTCTACGAGGGTAATAGTTAACTCAGCTATCAACCATTTAAAATGCCTAGATATTGCAGAGAAACAGATTTAATTTGGACCAGTTTGTACTTCAATCTACTTCATTTAACCTGCTTTATATCTCAATCCCACATCCCCACCTCTCCCATATAAATATTACAAACACACATGCATCGCTCTACTTTATGTGCATAGTCATGTTGATAGGAAAATATCAGAACTTTTTACATGAAATTAGAATAGCAATGATTCAACTTCTTGAATTGTTTTTAGTAGTGTCTTTGACCTCTAGTTGACAGCTGGAAAATATAATTTATTCCATTGCATTTTCAACATCAAGGTTCTTACAAACTTCACCACACTCAAGTTCCGTCAATTTTGTGCTGTCTCAAAGCAACTGGACACCCTAGTGTAGCCTAAGATATAGCTAAAAGAACTCGCAAGATAATGAAGAAACTTTTACGTTGTTTAATAAAATAATATATTCCGTAACTTGAGATTGCTTTCGATTTAATCTAGTTTTTGTTAATGATTTATGATTTTTTATGTCATAGTTAACTACTATTTCTGGTTTCTATTTGTTACTCTGACTCGTGTGAGGCCTCTCAGTTCTATTCTATCAATTTATTAGGTTTCAAGGTTGATGTATGCCAATTCAGGAAATGTCATAATGTCTCTATATGCCAATGCTGTACACAAACTCTGGAAATGGCCAAAAAATGATTGTAATCCAACAGGGGAGGTATTGGTCTGTTACACCTGAAAGCTTCCCAAATTTCATTTTAACTATTAACACTGGTAGCTTCTTCTTAATGCAATTTGATTCTTTTAGGCAAGAACAAATACTGTGCCACAACTATGGCAGCCTCGTAGTGGGATATCAGTGACCAATTATATTAGTCTCATAAATCCTGAAGATGCGGTTCCATGCTTTGCACTGTCCAAGAATGATGCTTACGTAATATCGACGTCTGGAGGGGAAATTTCTCTATTTAATACAATAACCTTCCAAGTATGTGGTTTGTTCTGCTCATCTCTTGCATTTATCAGTATATGTTAAATGACGAAGAGTATTTTCTTCTCATAATGTGTTAAAACACATTGGAAGAGTTTGATTTGGGAATTTCTGGACCAAACAATTTATTCTCCACGAGTTGCACTCAGTTTGTTTACACCTCTTAAGCAGACACAAGTTACACTCAATTTGTTTACTCTCTATAAGATTTTTGTTCTATCCACAGAAAATGGCAACATTCATGCCCCCTCCACCTGCAGCAACATTTCTGGCATTTCACCCCCAAGACAATAACATCATAGCAATTGGCATGGATGACTCCTCTATCCTAATATATTATGTCCGTCTTGATAAGGTAGTATTTAGTGGTGAATTTATGGCTTAAATTTGTGTGCCAAACTCATATAACGAGTAGAGCTATTCTTATAATTTTGCATTTCCTTTGCTCAGGTCCGAGCCAAGCTCAACGCTCATCAAAAAAGGATAACTGGTCTTGCCTTCTCTAACATTTATAATGTGCTTGTATCTGCAGGAGCTGATTCTCAGGTAAGCAGCTTTTGTCACAGATGCTTCTACAATTGGCAAAACTGATGTACCTATTAGGGTCTATATCAATTCCTTTCTCTGAGCCATCTCACAATAACCATACTCGGAGAATCCTTTTTGGGAACAATAAAGTGGACCTAACATCATGATATCTAAGTCTAAATTTCTAGAGAAATTACTAGTATGTTTTAGTGAGTTGGTATTTCTTTAACCTCTTTCCTTGTATATTTCAAAATTTATATATATTAGCCAATTACTTCTGCATACAGGCGTGTCTTTCCTTCTGAGTTTACGAAGTTGGCTAAGCATTGCATTGTAAGATTCAGCCACTGACCCCTTTTTGTTTACCCAGTTGTGTGTTTGGAGCATTGATACGTGGGAGAAGCAAACTAGTGAATACTTGCAAAGCCCTCCTGGTTGCTCGGCTGCTTTTCTTGCAGATACCCATGTACAATTTCACCGGGATCAAGCACATTTACTAGCATTCCAAGAGAAACAGATAGCAATATATGAAGTACATAATTTGACATGCCTTATGCAGGTATAGCATATGAACTAGCAAATGAATATATTTTCATAAATTATTGCTACGAATTGGTACTTCTCCGTTCTAAAGTTTTTTTGACTTTGAATATTGTTCCTTTCTTGGATACTGATGCAATTACTTTCTTCTTTTCCTAATCTAAATAGACTGCACCCCTACCAGAAAGTGGCCGAATCACATGTGCTACATATTCTTGCGATGGCCAATCCATATACATCAGCTTTGAAAATGGAAGTATAGGTGTTTTTACCGCTTCATCATTGTGTTTGAGATGTCGAATCAATTACAATGCATACGCACCTCCCTATCCAAGGTGCGTACTACTCAAATATTCTTGAATTTGTTATTATTCAACTTACAATGAATTCAATCACCAGAAAACTAACTGCAATTATCAAAGTACATTTTCTTCCTCGTACTCATTATCTGATGATACTGACTTTTGCAGCGAATTATCCTATCCCTTAGTAATTGCTGCTCACCCTCACAAGCCTAACCAGTTTGCATTAGGACTTACTGATGGTGGAGTGTGTGTAATTGAGCCACTAGAGTCGGAAGGTGAGTGGGGCACCTTACCTCCACAAGAAGACAATGCTTGTTCAAGCACGGGTCATGCAGCTAATTCTGATCAATTTCAAAGGTAAATAGGTGTATACATGCAACGCAGCGGCCTCCCCATGAAACCAAATGAGCATAATTCTCGTGTTTCAGGAGGGTACCACTTTTTTCCTTCTGAAAGAAAAGCTGGATGATATTATGATATAGTTTTAGGTCAGTTTTTTAGGGTTAGTTCAAAGGGCAGGTGAAGGTCATTTGATGTCGTGACTGGTCTCAGCAAGGTAGATTTAGTGTAAGCTTGGGCCCTAATTCCTAATTTTGTTTCGTTTGACCTTTTATTTGTTACAACTCCTCGAAAAGTTCATGAATTCAAAAGGTTTCCTCCCTCTTAATAAGGCATTGATTTTTAGCTAATACAATATGTTTCATTTGGTCAAGCATGTTGATGCCCTGCTTCCTTTATGCGTTTGTATCTCTTACACCGTACAGGGGCGGAGGGATGTGGGTTGGGGAGGGATGAGCGGTCTTGCAATATTTTTTAATTTTTTTTTGGAGTTTAAAAGAAATTTTTTGATATATACTCGAAACTTATATCAGATGGTAAAGTTCAAATTTTCAACATATAAGTCGTGGTAGTTTAGTAGATAAGTTAAGCTCCATTCTGTTGAAAAATTAGATTTTGTAATAGAGAATGTTTTAGAGAATGTGGTTAAAAATGAGGAAAAATTTTTGAGTTTATGAGTGAAATTATTTTATTGGTTAAAAAATAGTTCGAGAAAAAAATGAGTTTTGATATAATATGATCACATATAGGCTTTGTCTTCTATAATCTCTCCCTTTTTCTTTTATGATGGTAATATAATGATGGCCCCTTATTTATAAGATAAATTAGGGTAAAATCGAAATTTATAAGAACAAATATTCCTAAATTATTCTTAATGAAATTTTAATCTAAGTGTCCATCGCACCCTTCAAAAGGAGAGCTTCTTGCCCTTCTTCCGACTCCCATGACGACCTTATCGTGAAGGCCGATCCGCGTACTGACTCCATACAACGACAATAATTAATCTATACAATTTAACAGAAATGCCATCTATACTTTGGAATCCAAAGTTTGTTATGAGGCAGGGGAGTGCGACTATATAGGTTGGTTAGAGAGAGTAGGAGACGGCACGGCATACGGATTTTTGGCGACCTATGGCTTCCACGGCCACCGTCTTTCATTGAAAGGCATAATGATTCAATGAAGGTGTGCGAGCTCATGGAGGTGTTTGGACTATGAAATGTTGAACATATTGGAAGGGATTTTTTGCCAATTGATTTTGGGCAAAATTCTCTCTGTTTCTCACAGTTAGGATGGGGCAGATACGTTGACTTAGCATTTTTAAAAAGAATCGCGTGTATTTGATGAAAAGCTGGTATAAGTACCTTCTTAAATCTAAGGAGTCGGGTGTTGGGACTAGTCAATTGAAGGAATGGGATAGGTGTGGGAGAATGTGTGGTCTTTGGAAGTCCCGTCCGAAATTTGTATCTTTCGTTGTCGATTTTTCGTGGGGCTCTTCCTAGACTCAGTAATTCGGCATTTAGAAATATTAGCAATGTTACCCAATGCTTTCGGTGTGGGGGAATGGAGACTTCCATTCATGCCTCGTTTTTTTTTTCCATTCATGCCTTGTTCACTTGTAGAGAGGTGGTGCAGTGAAGGATGTTTTGGGGGTGAGTAAAATAGGGACAAAATAAGATAATGTAATTAACGCTTAAAAACGTTGAATGCAGTTGTGAAGGATAGAAAATGCAACTTGCTCTAAAAGTTGAGACGTACATCGATAGAACTACAAGAAAATCCTATTAAGGCATATGTATATTTTCATATACTAGACCTTGTTGTAATATGATTCCTGACAAGTAGAGATAATCAAAACACAAAGTTAATTATCACTGATCAATCAAAGAAATCGAATTAAACAAATGGAGTAACGGGGCTCTGATCAACCAACCCAAGGCAACAAGGTAATACCAAAATTCAATTGGACCCAAGAATCTCACTAGAATCACCAACACGAAAGAACCGAGCAGCAGCCATGAAGGAGCCTAAAGCAAGGGAGAAATTATGCACAAAACACTGAAGGTCACAAGGCGGCGATAGACATTGGCAATGGGTGCAAAGGAAGTGTGGCCAGAAATCACGTTGAGAAAACTATAGAGGAGTCGCAAGCAGCCAGAGAGAAAACTATAGAGGAGTCGCAAGCAGCTAGATAAAGCAACAATATGTAGGAATTGATACTTTCAACTCGCACAAGAGCCACATAGAGTAAACACGTAAGAGGAAGTAAATTTCATATTATCTATCGCCACTATAGTAAAACTTTTGAGTTTCACACCCTCTTTAGTAGATTTATAAACTAACCCTACATCAAAAGTACTCTTCAAGTACCTAAACAACCACGTTAACGCTTCCCAATATTTGGGATCAAGATTAGACATGTACCTACTTAACATACTCACAATGAAAGTCTAATTAGGTCTAATGTAAACGATAAGGTACATAAAAGAGCTAATGACATTAGAATAAATAATATCACTCATAAAGTATTTTTCTTCATCATTAGCAGGTGATTGCTCTTTTGACGAAGTAAAGTAATTTGCAAGAGGCAGAGAAGCAGGATTGCAATCAATCATGTCCAATTTTTTCAAAACTTTAAGCACGTAAGGAATTTGATGCACATACAAGCAAGAATTAAACATATCCATGTTAATCTCCATACTAAGGATCCTCATAGCATGTCATATGTCTTTCATGTCAAATTCTTTTCCTAACTCCATTTTAATATTGCTTACACTTTCATGTTAGGTCCAAATAATAACATAACATCCACCTAAAGTAAAAAATAAAAATAAAAAAATACACACTTTTTTTGTGATATGGGGCAATTGTCAAACTCACTCATCTTGAAACCAATAGATAACACATAAGAATCAAACCTTTTTATAGCACCGATGTGTCTTATTATTCTCTTAAGTATAATTAATCACAAGAATAATAATTAAATATGACATTAGAGCAACAGCATTTCCTCCTTTTGACCTTCCCATGTAACTTAGATCTAGTGGGTAATTCGAATTGTGGGGTCAAGAGAAATATAGTATTCTCAAAAAGTTGGCGTTTTTCTCAACCCCCACTGTCAAGCATGGTGGATGGGCGTGTTTGGCTAAACTTAAAAATTCAATTATAAACGTACTTATTATTACAATGAATAGAATGCAAAATTCGTGCCAGAAAAAACTGCTTGTTTTTTATTCGGACACTTCTTTAAAACTTCGATGGTTGCTTTGCCGACATACTCCCGACATTGACGGGCTGAAGATATGCTCGATAGAGTGCAATGATATGACTCTTTCTTAAGTTCTCTCCCATCAAGGCATTGTAAAATCCATGGCCTCGTGATTTTGAGTGTGGCCTCGGGAAAAGCAAAAAAGATGAAAAAGATAATCCAAAAACTGCCTCTAACTTTTCATGGTTCGTAGGCCTCAGGAAAAAGCAAAAAAAGAAAAAGAAAAAGAGAATCCAAAAAACTACATTTTAGATGGTTCAAAGGCCTCATGATTTTGTGGGGCCTCTATTCTTGGATTTATTTATTTATTTATTTTTTTGGAATATCTTTCTAACAAAGCCCACTCAATATAAGATCTAAATAGAAATAATTCTATATTACTTTTTTGACATGATACTAATATGGAAACTTATTATTTTGTTAATTAAAAATATACCACTTTGACAAAGGAAATCGAAAATGAGAACAATTTCCTTTCAACCACAAAATTCCCCATATTATATCACTTCATAGTACACAAAATAGGAAGAGATTAAAAAAAATTATTATATATTCTCTATGTAAGTAAGAAATATTTAATTTCATTTATGAATTTTACATTTGCATTCTTATATTTAGCCCCTGTTTGGTACACATTAAACTTTTTATTCTCATTCTTCTACTTATTTTCAACCACACATTTTTCAATAAAATAATATTTTCCATCACATCAATAATTTTTCCTTCTTTTTCAACCACACATTCTTCATCAATCCACTATTCCAACATGTTTTGTACACATTAAAATTTTCATTCTCATTCTTCTACTCATTTTCAACCACACATTCTTCAATAAAATATTCCATCACATCCATAACTTTTCCTTCTTTTTCAACCACACATTCTTCATCAATCCACTATTCCAGAATACATTCTTCCAAAATAATGTGGCTCAAACACACCCTTAATTCATCAACGAACAACAAAAACTAGTGTACCTATTCTTTTTGCATCTCAAAATGTGAGAATGTGAAATATTATACTAGTCTAATCTCTCGAGTTGTAAGAGGGGTTTCATTTCTTGAATTCAATGAAATAGTCTTTTTAATATAGATGTGTTGTTTGTTCAAATATTTAAGTAGTGTTACAATTATGAAAATATATATATATATATGTTTAAGGACCTCGAAAAAATTAATCGTCTAGAGCCTCCGAACCTTCTTCGAGGCCAACCCACCCTGCATCGGCATCGATAGTGAAAGAAACAGGAGTGGAAAAAAAGTGTCTCCACAATTGGTGGCGACAAAAGGTTATTTTATTAAAAAAACAACAATCTTGTCATTTCTCTTTATTTACAAAAATAACAACCCAGGGTTCTTATAACTGATAAGGGAGTCCAGTTTTCCATACTTTAATTGCTTAAAGTGTCTCTTGTTTAGGTTCTTTCTTCAAATGATCATGTCTGTTTTCATAGCAGCTCTAGTGCTTTTCTTTACCATGGCTCAAAATTCAGGTAAGCAAGCTCTAGTATTGTCTTCTCTAGCACTTAATTCTTTTATCCCCGTAGTACGTATGGTTTGTTCTTCAATCTGAATATGTAAAAATGGCCTCTGTTTAACTTTTCAAATTTATTTTGTAGACGCTGCTGCGTATTACTGCATTTGTAATGATGGACTGAGTGATAAGATTTATCAGGAGAAAATTGATTTTGCGTGTGGAGCTGGGGCATATTGTTCTCCAATTATGCAAAATGGCCCCTGTTTTCAACCAAATACTGTCGAGAATCACTGTAATTTTGCGGTGAACAACTACTACCAAAGAAATCTGGGGAGTTGTGACTTCTCAAACACTGCCACTCTAGTTCAAGACCCACCTCGTAAGCCTCACATTACACCCAAAAGCAGAATTATACCTTGAATGATGATAACTTTTCTTTAATTTACAGCTGCAATTTCTGAATGTTTATGTCCATCTAGCCCCAGGTAAGTATGCTTTCTACCCTCTTAAAGATACTCGATCTTTCTCCCTATGTGATTATTGGCTAATATGTACAGTTACAGAGCCGTCGACAAACCGATCATCCATTTCTCCCTCACAATTAAAATCACTCTTGTGACCGGCTTAGTGGCAACGGTAATAGGCGTCCTAGAGCTGTTCCGAAGGTATAGGAGAAACGCCGAGGGGAATGAAGCTGCAAATCATGAAAATGGGCCAGGTGAAATCGAGATTAACACCGTAGGTTCTGTGTCCATCATGCTCGATGGTGAGGTTTGAGAATTCCAAGTTTTGAGGTACAGAAAATGTTACAATACGTATAGTGTATAGTGGAGTGTCATGTAATGCGACATATTTGACCAAATCTTTTAAAGTCACATCTGACATCAAATTCAGACAATTTGTAATCCACTTTAAAATTCCGTGGGACCATTTAATTTCTTTTTCAAAACCAGCAACAGGGGCGTTTTCTTCCTGGGGGGGTTTTCCTTTCAAATTCTTCTCTTTCTTTTTCTCTTCTTCTTCCTTTGATTTTTATTGGTATTTTTGTAGCAAATCATGGAGCACAGGAGAATGCATTCAAAAAGGTAGAGAGATTTTGGGAAAATCAAGTTTAATTAAAAAAATTAAAAAGTGCAACAAAAAATTGAGAACCGTGATTGCAATTAATTTTTTTCTTTTCCTTTTTGTTTTATTTAAAGAGAATGATATATTGGTCATTTCATAATTTTTAATTGAGAAAATAGGTGAAAATGACATTTTGCGCAATAAAATGTGGAAATAAGTGTAAAAATGCCAAAAAAAATCAAATGTATGGACATTTTTCCACAATAACAATGAAAGGTAATGACGTTATGTCCTAATTACCCTTATTAAAAAATTAATTTTTTTAAAAAAAAGTGCAAATGAGTCCCAAATAAATTATTAAAAAAAAAAGAAATTTCCTTTTTTTATATGATGGTATATCATTTCACAACTCTTTATTGAGAAATAGAATGAAATTGGATAGAAATGGACATTTTTCCACAATAACAATGAAAGGTAATGACGTTATGTCCTAATTACCCTTATTAAAAAATTAATTTTTTTAAAAAAAAGTGCAAACGAGTCCCGATTAAATTTATTTAAAAATTAAAAAAATTAAAAAGTGCAACGAGTACCAAATAAATGATTAAAGAATTAAAAATTAAAAATATATTTTTATTTATTTAAATATGAGGGTATATTCTTCATTTCACAGCTTTTTATTGATAAATTGAATGAAAATGGATAGAAATTATGGTTGGTGCTATTAAATGTGTAATTAAGGGTGAAATGGAAAAAAAAAAGTAGGGACGTTTTGTGCAATAATAGTGAAAGATAATGACATTATGTGCTAATTACCCTTTTAATAATTTATTTGAGACTTATTTGGACTTTTTTTAAAAATTGAGAACCG
>CAIGRP010098362.1:0-18686 GCA_903798385.1 Fraxinus cuspidata
AAAATATTTACAATGTGTGAGTCAGTGGGCTTAGATAAAGCTGCGATCCTTGATACATGGATAGGGAATTGTAAAAAATTATAGGTTTAACCGTTGATGTGATGTTGCCATCTCAGAACATTTTTTTATCTGCACGATAGAAGATCATTTCTGTACAACGCAGTCATGTACAATGAAAATTAAGATTTTCGTTTAAAAGAGTATAAAATATTATTTTTTAACTTGTATTTCTTGTCTGTTCAAAATTACCCTGACCTCCACTTTTCTCTCTCGCATAAACTCACAAACACTAGCAAACATAGATTATACAGACTTGAGAGTTAAGACTACACTTGCAATCTACAAAACCCAATCTCAAACATCTGTGTGTTTTGCCCATTTATGATGTGCTGATGGGCGGCTTTTTCCATCAGGAAATGGTCAATCCTTGATCTTCTTGAATCACTGTTCAAGTTCTCAACTTTCTTGATCTGGGGCTCTACGCAGTTGTTTCAAAGACCACATTTTTTGTTCAAAAATTTACTTCCTTAGCTTCTTAAATTGAAAATTTATTCTGGGCCTTGGTGGTTTTTTGGGATTCTATTCATCACACTGTTTAACATATTCACTGTAATGAGTCCTCTAATGGCTCTCTCTTGGTGAGTTCAATTCATTTTTCCCACCCTATTGATCTGTGGTTTTGTACTGTTATTTGGTTCTCTAAAGTGGAACATTTCAGTATCTGGAATTGTATGGCTATATGTAGTTTTATTAATCTTCAGATCTAATTTTTATTTGATTTGTTTAATTAATTGTTGTATGGTTATGACTAGTAAGCATTCTTCTGCCTGTTTTATAAAAAGTAGAGCTTACCTTTAGTTTCTTCATTCTTGATTTTGTATTTCTATCTTCTCAGTGTATGTGACTGCCTCTGGTCCTCGTGAGCTTGTGTCTGTGTGTGTAGTGAATCGTTTATAAAAGTTAAAACACTCTTGGTATGTTTGGCAAGTTGGATTGAACTGCATTCGACAGAAGAAAAGGTTAAATTCTGTATTATTGGGTTTTGCAATTTATAATACTATGCACCAAACATGCCTTCTAAGTTTACAAATGGGATTTATTCAACGAATTATAATTAGAGAGCACTGCTCCTTGATCAGATATTTATGGAGTTTTTTTTTTTTTTTTTTATATCCTATTTTGTTTTGTGGAAGAGGCAAAAATAGTTGGGAGTACTCTCAACTAAAGCGGTTTTAGTTGTTTGTTTGTGCTAAATGAGGATGCCTTAACATAAATCCTCAAATGCAACTTTTTAGCATATTTAACGATGATTTTATGTAAATATTAACCACCTTTTTATCAATTTAAGCTGCCACTATTTCATCATGCATCATATTAATTAATAGCTGCATTCACAAATTGTGTTTGCCGAAATATTTGGTATATTGGATTCTTGTTCCTTTGATTGACTAGTTGAACTGAACATGAGTTGTAGTTTAAAAGAATATTGACAGATTGCAACCTTTCTACTTGAAAATTTTATTTGTTGAAAATGGATAGACGAATATACGATGTTTAAAATTCTCTTGGTTTCTGTGCCTGAAAATTTCTTTCTAATTATCTGTTTACTAAATTTTGCCTAGTGTTTCTTACCATATATGCAATTATTTTTCCTCCACAAGATGTTAATATTCGAAGTGTCATTTTGTAAGTTAAGTTTATCAATATGTATTATAAACGAGGAGTCAAAATGTTTGTTTATATGTTACTTGTAAGACCTTATTGATTTACACGCGCTCAAAAGATTTATATTTAATGTTGCAATTGTGTAAATTGTTGTTTCATATTGATTCACTGTACTAAGACTGCAATTGCTTAGGCTCATGAAGATCTTGGGCGTTACTTTTCCTTGTAATGTGTTTGTTCTGTTTTTATGAAATATTGTGCTTGAACTTTAGTCTTTTATAAATCTGTATCGACCCAAGCGACATTTTATTTGTGGCTATTTTTTCTTTTTCTTTTTCTTCTTTAATAATATTTGCTCCTCAGTTTTACACTGTTTATATGTTACTTGTAAGACCTTATTGATTTACACGCGCTCAAAAGATTTATATTTAATGTTGCAATTGTGTAAATTGTTGTTTCATATTGATTCACTGTACTAAGGCTGCAATTGCTTAGGCTCATGAAGATCTTGGGCGTTACTTTTCCTTGTAATGTGTTTGTTCTGTTTTTATGAAATATTGTGCTTGAATTTTAGTCTTTTATAAATCTGTATCGACCCAAGCGACTTTTATTTGTGGCTTTTTTTTTTTTTTTTTGCCAGAAATATATATTACTTGGGTGATATCTGTGGAGTTCAAGATTATGGGTAGGATTAGAGCAAAGGGAAAGAAGCTGGCTGTCATTAACCAAGATGATCCAGGAAGTGCTGAGGAAGAAAAATCTCGTGCACAGAAGAGAAGGGGGAGGCCTCAGAAATCACTTAATGATGACATAGACGAAGAAGAAGCTGAGAATATAGAAAATGAAGAGAGTGAGGACACAACAAATAATGTATTGGGCAATGAAACAAAAAGTTCGAATGCATCACAATATAGGAAGAAAAGAAAACGAAATTCTCAGGTGAAGGAGAAAGTTGATGCCGTGAAAGAGAAAAATGGAAATGGAACCACGTCGAGCACTGAGGAGTCGAACAAATCGAATGGATTTTGTCGCAATGGGAATAGACGAAAAAACAAACCTTGTCGAGCTCCTGAAGCAGGTGTTGATTGCAACTGAACAGGTGATTGGCCTCTGTGATATAACTTATACCTATAACAGCACTTGATAGCGGAAGTGAAATCTTGTCATTCCCATTTTTGGTGATCTTAACTTGAACTTTTTTTTATTGTTGGAAGATTCGAGTGGATCAAACTCCTCACGATCTTCAATGTTTCCATAATGTGTGAGATATTGGTAACCTTTGGCAAACGTGATGTTTTTGATGCTCATGTGACCGTCTTTCTAACATTTTCGGCAATTCTATTATATCACATAATTCGTTGATCTCTAGTTATTGTGGGTTCTTGTTCTTCATTTCTCGAGTAATCGAAGTGATGCAGAGTGTCCCTGAACATGGTCTTTTATTTCGAAAGGGGGCTGGCCCCAAATGAATAGTGCTTGGGTTGGATTCTTGTCCCTGATCTTGGTTGTGCCTCTTCATTTTTATTACAGATAACTAAAGATGCATCTAGAATCTGCAAGTTCAAAATTCTTCAGTTTAACTATTAACTTGATGGATCATTATATATCTTTGCTATCTGCAGATACTATTATTTGTCACTCCCTACATCTATATCTACAGCAGGTTATGATTCGGTTTATTGCAGTAAAAATCTTGATAAGAGTTTTACTTGGTGCATTTCACATTGTTTGAGAAGTACCACGATTTTGCTTTTATTTTCATTTGTCCTTTTGAAGAAAGCGTCCTAATTTCTGCATAGGCTGCACCCAAATTTCTTCTGTCCTTCGGAAAGAAAAACTCTTCACTCTTATTCGGATACATGATTTTGACACGAGTTGAGCCTTCTAGATCGACTAGCATTTTTGGGGTTGAAGATTTTTCACATAAGTAAGTGCATAATTGTAATAAATCAGTTCTTCCTTTTCCTTCCATTCATTTTTTCTTTACTTCTTCCTTGATACGTAATGGGTAAAAATTTTGTTTATTATACTATCCAAACAACGACAATGGTTAATTTATTCATCTTGTACAAGTACTTGTATTCTTTATGGGAGAAGGGAACATATCACTTTCTTCTCAAAACTTCTTTTTTGGCTTTTCTTATTGGTTTTATGCATGAAGGCGTAGGTTTGTGTTCTTATTGTTCCATTTGTTCCTGGTATCACCCTATCACCCCTCAATACAAAACAAAGTTAAAATACTAATAAGGAACCTAATGTCTCCATCTGCTCGGCAGATCCCCTGCCACCTACTCTCATAAAAAAAAAAGGAAATATTATCTAATACTATGGGTTGAACTCATCTTTAAAATCAACATGTAATTTCACGAGCGATGTGAGATACAATTAAATCATTATATTACATTGATCTTCAAAATCGACTCCCAAAGCGATCCATTTTTCTAGTTGGATGACTCTGTTCACTTAAAACTCATCTTGTAATTGAGGGGGTCAAAAGTTCTTATAAACGCAAAAGATGGGCTTTTCACGAGCGATGTGGAATATTATTAAATCGTTTATAATAACAACAAAAGGTGAAATTAAGGGGAGGATCAAACAAAGTGTAAGGATTAACTAATCACAACTGTGTAGAGAATGGAGGCAAACTGAAGTTGAGATCAAGAATGACCCACAGACGCCCAATATCCAAATAAATTAAGCCATCAAAACCTAAGTATTTTAATTGTTTATAACGCCACATAGTATCCAAGATCCTGTTCCCTGAACCATGTTTGGCTAACCTTAAAAAGTTATAAGTCAATTTACTTACAAGCAATGAGTAAACTATAAAATAATTAATATTTTAATTGATAAATCATTCTCTTCATAAAAATAGGAGGGAGTGGTGTTGGTTACCTAAGCAAGGAGGATTGTGGATTTTTTTAAATGGAGGTGTCCTAATTACTCGAAATAATGTTATTTAATATCAATGGTGTCAGTATCAATCTAGGTGGCAATAGCATGGCATTAAATAATAAATTTACTTAAATACAATGTCATGTGATTCACTTAATTGAATTCGTGAAGTGTGATTAACTAAAATGGTGCTCTATAGCATTATTTAATTGTGCTCTCTGAGGGAATACTTTTAGCACAACAAACGTCCCTTCCTTCGTATTTACATGGCCAAATGTGATTCCTTACGTATGGATCAAAGCCTTAGCAGCCCAATAGCTTAGCTCCAAATGCAGATGTACTTGGAGACATGGGTTGTGACACTTGTCGTTTTGTTTCTCGTGAAGGGAATAAAGTGACTCACAAACCTGCATCTCATACTTTTGAATTAGTTCTTAATGTTATTAGTTGGAGTATTTGTATGCCCATTTTTCTTTCGACCGCAATTCAAGGCGATCTTTTTCAATGAAAGTGCTACTTTTAGTTAAAATAGGAGGTAGAATTAATTAAAATTTCGTTGAGGTCTCCCCGTGCCTGTGTTATTAATGATGAGGGAAGTATGTTTCATGGAGAAGTTTAAAATCAGTGATTTAGTCATTTTTAAACTTAGCCAAACATGCTCTTAAATCCACATTGATGACTTAGTGCCTGCTAGCCAGTTTTTTTTACTGGTTTTGGCTTTTTTGGGACACTGCTTATGAGATGTTAGGAAAATTAGTATTTGTTAGTTTTTTGAAAAATCATCCAAAATCAAGTAGTGTAATTTGGGTTGTATTTTTCAATCCACCAAATTAATGTTCTTTTCTTCTAATTTTATCCTATCTAAAAAATAATTTTCAAATATATTCTGAAAAAGAACGAAGCTTGGACAATTATTTGCAAATTTTCTTCCAATTTTACCCTTTCTAATGCATATATTTATTCTTTTTAAAAAATTTAGAACCGTTGAATAATAAACTATCAAGCATGAGTTTGTACTATCGTTACTAAAAACAGACCCCTCGTAAATGCCTATTAAAAATTAACAATAACCGGTACCCAAAATTCCCAATCAAGCAGGCCATTAACATTATTTTGTTCTTAAAAGCACAAAAAAAGAATATTTCCTAACAACAGACAGACCATATGGTAAATCCTCGGATTAACCGAGAATTAATCAAATGATTACTCAATCATTTTGTCACGTACCCTTTGAACTATAAAAGCATCTCTATTGTCAAAATTCTCATATGAAATCAGCACTTGCCACATTTCCGGAGCTCCGGTCATCATAAAAATATACTTTTTGGCTGCCATTTGGCGCTTCATTTTTCAGTTGCCCATCATAAGAATCACTTTTTGCTCATATCACCTCAGGTTAATTGATTATTTTAAGTTAATTATAATTTTATTTATGTGCTCTCTATTATTCTATCACTTAATTTAGTAATTAAGACTTGATTTTCTTATGTCAATTGTAATTTATTAGATTTTATTTTTTGCTAGTCTTTGTAATGAATTAATTCAATTTTAGACTAATGAACCGTCTGGTGGCCATGCATAAACAGAGAGCTTATATTTTCAGGAGCCAAGCAAGGCAGCCACGGCGAAAAATTTGTTCATCCAAAAGGTACATTTCTGTTCTTGAAAATTCCACGAAAATGAAGCATTAGGGTCGGGATTTTCATGTTTGGTACACAATATTCGACAACACATTCTTCTCTAATCGTGTAAAGGGCCATCCAATTCCTGTATATCAAACAGAAAGCTTGCAGAATGAATCAAAGGAAGATAGATGTTAAAACTAGGAACACATAATTTGATTAGGCTCATTGTTATCACCGTTGAGTTTTTTGTCCAGATGCAGTTCCATAAAACTTCCTGAATAACTGACCGAATCTTCTTACACTATTTAGCCATTCTTTGGTGTATCCAAAGAATGTTGATGCTAAAAGTTTAATTTGATCCCATCAGGCAATATCATCAGGATGGCTGCACAAATGAACCCTGAGGATCAATTTTCCAAGCTTCATCCAGGCTTCCCTGTGAACACGCGAATCGCAATAGTAGGAGGTGGTCCTAGTGGATTATCAGCTGCTTATGCGCTGTGTAAGCTCGGTTATAATAATGTAACAGTGCTGGAGAAACATCATACAGTCAGTGGCATGTGTTTATCTGTCGATATAGAAGGAAAGATTTATGATCTTGGTGGACAAGTCCTTGCAGCCAGTAGCTCTCCCACAATTTTTCACTTGGCAAATGAAGCTGGTTCAGAATTGGAAGAAATGGATTCCCACAAACTCGCGTTAATTGATAGTTTCACAGGGACGTATGAGGACATCAAGGTTGCAGATGACTATGTTTCTGCAGTCTCGCTCACGTTAGATCTCCAGGTCAGTTTCTTTTACTGTTAGTAGATGATCTGTCTCCTATTCTCAGTACTCAGTTCACACAGAGAGAGAAGTGGTTAAAATCATAATGTTCGGTTCACAGGATAAAGCAAAAAAGTCAGGTCGAATTGGAGTTCACGCCATAAGTGACTTAGCTTCTGATTCAACACCGGCATTTCTTGAGGATCATGGATTCAAATCTGTTCCAAAATCTGTAGCTTATGGATATACAGCTTCTGGATATGGATTTGTTCAAGACATGCCATACGCTTACATTCATGAGTTCACCAGAACATCCATGGCCGGTAAAATTAGACGTTTCAAAGGTGGATACATGAGTATGTGGCAAAAAATTAGTGAATCCCTCCCCATAGAAGTCCTCTGCAACACAGAGGTAGTGGCAATCAGGCGCTACCCATCAGGTGTCAACATTAAAGTCAAACAGAATGATGGAAACTTGACAACTCGGGAATTCGATAAAGTCATTATTTCTGGATCATTTCCCTTCAAGAATGGGAGAACATATAGATCACCAACATTAATGGAAGAAGGTCTGAGATTTAAGCATTTTGCTGCTTCCATCTTGCTTTAAATTGTGTGTAGTAGCTAAAAAGTAATTTTTTATCTTACAGATGCTGAAGATGAAATCCTGGATTTCAGTGAACTTGAAAAGGAACTATTTAGGAAAGTGCAGACTATTGACTACTACACAACTGTCATGAAGATTACGGGTCTGGAACATCTGCCAGTCGGGTTCTTTTACTTTGGGGAGTTCATGGATGAACCTGAAACTATAGGAAATCCGGTGGCTCTGCAGAAATTCTATACTGATACCAATATCTTCCTATTCTGGTCATATGGAAACTCAGCCAATATCAGGGGACAAGAAGTCACTCAGCTAGCATTTGATGCAGTGAAAAGAATGGGGGGAGAAGTTGAAATGGTAATTCTACAACAAAGATTCAAATATTTCCCTCATGTTGGAAGCCAAGGTAGAGTCCACATCTTGATGAGATTCTGTTTGCTTCCCATATTTACAGATGCTAATTTCATTCAACTTTAATATAGATATGAAAGGTGGGTTCTACGAGAAACTAGAAACTGAACTTCAAGGCCAGCAGAATACTTACTACATAGGTGGACTCATGGCATTTGAGCTTACAGAGAGGAATTCATCATATGCTATGGGTTTGGTTTGCAAGCACTTTGCGACTGATGAATTAATTCCAAGGTTTCCATATGTCAAGGTACTTGATAGTGTCTATTCTTGAAGATCAAACTCAGATTACAGAATAAATGCTTCTTTACTTACTTGACCTTCATTTCTGTAGAGATTGTTTACACTGAAGTCAGAGTGCCGGGATAAGATCCCTAGAGAGCTTGATGAATCTAAGGGATTAGAATTTCCAGATCTATCCAGCCTTGATTGCTATTTGAAATACTGGGGAAATTATAACATCAGTTGCAACAAAATCCTTTATAGATGGATAAATGATGAAGGAGAAGTGATGGGCCAAAGAACTTTTGGAGAACTTCATGCTAATGCTGCTTGCATTGCTGAAAAGCTCTTGTCTAGCAGAAAGCCAGTCATCAATCCAGGTGACAGGGTCCTTCTTGTTCATGTCCCAGGTCTGGATTTTATTGATGCCTTTTTTGGGTGTTTAAGAGCCAGAGTATTGCCAGTCCCAGTTCTTCCCCCTGATCCACTTCAAAGAGGTGGACAAGCACTTTTGAAGATAGAGAATATTGCTAAATCATGCAAGGCAGTGGCAATTCTCTCCACTGTAGGTTATCAATTAGCTGTTAGAGCAGGCTCCGTGAAGAATTTGATATCGTTGCCCAATAAAAATGGAAAGGGCTCGGGTCGCTGGCCTAATCTTCCTTGGTTACACACTGATTCTTGGGTGAAAAACTCCAAAGACGTGCCTTCAGTAAGTATAGATTGCAATTCAGTGCCACGTGCTGATGAACTATGCTTTCTTCAATTCACATCAGGATCAACTGGAGATGCAAAAGGTGTTGTTATAACTCATGGTGGGCTAATTCATAATGTGAAGCTAATGCAAAGGAGATATCATAGCACATCAAACACTGTACTTATCAGCTGGCTCCCCCAGTACCATGACATGGGACTGATTGGTGGGCTTTTCACAGCTCTGGTTAGTGGTGGAACTGCTATCTTGTTCTCCCCAATGACATTCATTAAGAACCCTATCTTGTGGCTTGAAACCATCAGCAAGTACAGGGGAACTCATAGTGCAGGTCCCAACTTCTCGTTTGAACTTGTGGTACGAAGGTTGGAGGTTGACAAGAATAAGATTCGGAACTATGACCTTTCCTCCATGATTTTTCTAATGATTGCTGCTGAACCAGTAAGGCAGAAAACTCTAAAAAGATTCATTGAGCTAACAAGTCCTTATGGCCTTTCCCAATATGTGCTGGCTCCTGGCTATGGATTGGCAGAAAACTGTGTGTTTGTCAGTTGCGCTTATGGGGAAGGAAAACCTATTGTGGTGGATTGGCAAGGAAGGGTATGTTGTGGGTATGTAAATTCAAATGATACAGATGTGGACATTAGAATAGTGGATCCAGAAACTGGTGAAGAGCAGAAAGAATCTGGAAAGGAAGGAGAAATATGGATTAGTAGTCCAAGTGCAGGAATTGGGTACTGGGGCAGGGAGGAACTCAGTGAAAGAACTTTTAGGAATAAGCTTGAGAATCATCCCGGTAAAAGGTACACAAGAACTGGGGACCTAGGCCGAACAACTAACGGGAATTTGTTCATTACTGGAAGAATCAAGGATCTTATAATAGTTGCAGGGAGAAATATCTATTCGGCTGATGTAGAGAAGACTGTTGAGAGCTCGTGTGAACTGCTGCGCCCTGGTTGCTGTGCTGTCATTGGGGTTCCTGAGGATATATTATCAACAAAAGGGATACCAATATCAGATACGTCTGATCAGGTGGGGTTGGTAGTGATTGCAGAAACTAGAGATGGTAAACCAGCAAGTAAAGACGATTTTGAGAAAATAAAGGCCAGGGTTGCAGAAGAACACGGTGTGAATTTGGCTGCTGTTAAGTTGATTAAACCAAGAACTATCAGCAAGACAACATCTGGAAAAATCAAAAGGTTCGAATGCCTCAAACAATTCACTGATGGGACACTGAATTTGGTACCAGAACCAAAGATCCCAAAGAGATTACTTTTACGGTCAAATACTACAGGAACATGTAGGGATGGTCATACGCCTCGAAAGCATCTGAAGACAAATCTACCTTCACCAGGCACAAAATTAGGTAGCAGAGAAATTGTGGAGTTTTTAAAGGGACTTATCTCTGAGCAAACTAGTATTCCTGCCAGTAAGATATCCACAACTGCAAACCTCACATCTTATGGCATCGATTCCATTGGGGTGGTCAGAGCAGCTCAAAAGCTTTCGGATTATCTTGGGGTGCCAGTTGGGGCAGTCGATATTTTCACAGCAACCAGCATTGAAGATTTGGCTAGCTTCTCAGAAGATATTGTCACGAAATCTCAGCCACAACACATGAGAAATTCTGCGTCTCTTCCAGAACCTGAGGTTAATTCTTCTGAGTTACTGACTGAAGTTTCCTTATCTCACCAATTGGGTATCATGTCATTGCAATTTCTTGCTCTTATATATGTCTCCATCTTGCTGATCCTTCCTGTATATTTATCAATATCTGTATTTCTGAAGATGATTTCTGCCGCTCATAATTTGATAAATGGAACTCAATGGGCGCCTTACATGCTCTCCCTTGCATTTGCACCGCTTGCATGGATCCTCTGCATATTTTCTACATGCAGTTGTATTGCTCTTTTCGGGAATTCATTCCTTCAACTGAACTATGCCTTAATTCCAGAAATTTCCATATGGTCATTGGATTACATCAAATGGTGGACACTATACAAAGCTCAAGAGGTTTCATCAAAAGTTCTGGCCGTGCATTTGAGAGGAACAGTGTTACTGAAATACTGGTTTCAGATGTTAGGAGCTAAGATAGGATCATCTGTTGTACTTGATACTGTTGATATCACTGATCCGGCTCTAGTTTCTATTGGAAATGGAGTGGTAATTGCAGAGGGAGTATTAATCCAAGGCCATGAGATGAGGAATGGAATCTTGAGTTTCCATCCAATTAGAATTGGAAAAAGTTCTTCAATTGCTCCTTATGCTGTAATCCAAAGAGGAAGTGCGCTGGGAGAAGGAACTGAAGTACCTGCCTTGCAAATCACCGAAGAAGGAAACCCTGTTTCAAAATCCAAGGCTAATAACATTCAAAAGGTAAACTCTAATTGTCCGCCAAATACTAGTCATTAAAGACATCTTTTATTCTAAGAACTTAAATGTCTAGTTCCATATCAAATACATACACCACAATGTATTTCTTCTTCCAATGATTAGAAAATAACCTCTTCAAACAACTCACCTTTGGTTTTTTTTCATCCGGGTGCACAATTTATCCTATTAGCAAAATTTTAAAATAATTAAAAGCACAACATTTGATTATCAATGGGGAAATGCGAGTTGGATTGTTCTTGCTTAGCAGAAGAAAATGAAAATTTGAAGTAATTCTTTTCTTGTTGTTTTGCATCAATTAAAAAGCATACTTACAATCAGATAAATACTACTGTGTAAGAAGTGGGCAATACCCCTACAAGTTGTCAGGTAAGGGCCCAAATCAAGAAATGATAGTCGTGTCGAAGTTCAGATCAACTTTTGTCTTTTTTGTTACATAATTCCAGGCATACTCTCTTAATCATGCCATAGTTAACTGAAAGATAGCCATACTTTCTGAAAATATGACAAAAATCTCTTCCTCGTCCTTAGTCAGCTGTGATAATCATCATATCAACAGAATGTTACATGTTGCTTGTGATGTAAAATTGAACACTATCAAATGTTCTATGTACGAAAAATAGTTTAACAATCTTAAGATTGACATTGATTACCAGTTAATTTACTCTGCTGTGGGTGGCAGGTTATGGAACTTCCGAAAGTGAGAGATGACACTCAATATCAGGCTATTCACCATCTCATGGGTGTCTATCTTGTTGGATTCATAAGCAGTCTCTCGGCAGCCATCTTTTACTGCATATATATCCTGCTGACTCATAAGTCTCCTACCATTGAACACTTCGCTTTTTTGTGTGTATTTGGAGCTTTCCACTGGTTCCCTTTCACTATCTTTGCATATGTCATCATGATTGGATCCACATCTTTGAGTCCATTGAGCTTTTCTATGTCAGTTGCCACTGCATACTTAGCTCATGGCTTGATACTCAGTTTGATTACCTGCTTGATGAACCATTCCATGTCTGGAAACCAAGGAACAAAACAAACATACTTGAGAATGTGGCTTTGTCACAGAATTAACATATCGTGCCATCTTAGATTTACAAAGCTCCTTTCAGGAACGGAAGCATTTTGCATATACCTGAGGCTCCTGGGTGCCAAAGTCGGAAAGTATTGTTCCATTAGAGCCATTAACCCTGTTTTAGAACCCAAACTGGTATCAATTGGTAATGGTGTCCATTTAGGTGACTTCAGCAGGATTATCTCTGGATTCTATTCCTCCGATGGTTTCAGAAGTGAAAAAGTTGAGGTACGGGATAATGTAGTACTTGGGAGCCAGAGTCTTGTCCTCCCTGGTTCTATTATTCAGGAGGATGTAATTATTGGTGCACTTTCAGTTGCTCCAGTCAATTCAGTGCTCCAAAGTGGTGGTGTCTATATTGGATCTCAAAGTCCTATCATGATAAAGAACACAATGCATGAGTTGGATGAGCGCATAGAAGAAATGGACACTAAATACAAGAAGATTGTCGGAAATCTGGCTGCGAATTTGGCTGCAACAACTCTTAAGGTTAGAACAAGATATTTCCATCGAATTGGAGTAAGTGGAAAGGGAGTACTAAAAATATATGACAACATTGAAGGGTTTCCTGATCACAATATTTTCCATCCTGGAAAGAGTTACCCTGTTATAGTTCGGCACAGCAATAGCTTGAGTGCTGATGATGATGCAAGGATTGATGCTCGTGGAGCAGCCATAAGAATATTTTCACATAAATCAGATCATGAATCCCCACTCCTGGACTTGACTCTGAAAACAGGCAAGGCATTTTATGCCCGTACAATTTCTGATTTTGCAACATGGCTTGTGTGTGGCCTACCAGCAAGAGAAGAACATGTGAAGCGTGCCCCTCATATCCGAGATGCAGTGTGGATGTCCCTTCGCCAGGCAAACTCATTTGCCGAACTTCATTATTATTCAAATATATGCAGACTCTTCAGATTCACTGATGGACAGGAGATGTATGTGAAATTCAAGCTGCGACCTTCTGATGAGACAATTAGCGAAGATTCCGGCAAGGTTGAGCCCATTGGGATCCTTCCTCCAGAAACAGGTGCAATTTCAAGGGACAATAACGACACGCGTCCTCTACTTTTCCTTGCCAAAGATTTTCAGACACGCGTGAGTTCCCCTGGCGGGGTTCACTATGTCTTCCAGCTTCAGTTCCGGCCTGTATCTCATGATGAAGCCACACAAGATGTTGCACTTGATTGCACCAAACCCTGGGATGAGGCTGAGTTCCCATTTGTAGATGTTGGGGAGATAACCATCAATCAGAACCTGACGAAAGAACAATCAGAGGAGCTGGAATTTAATCCCTTTCTGCAATGCCATGAGATTGATGTTATACGGGCAACATCAGCCTCCGAAAGTGCTTCAATTGACCATGGTCGTTCATTGATCTACGAGATTTGCCAGCATTTGAGAAATAACGAGCCACTTCCACAGGCCTGGAGAGCATTCATAGAGCAATCAGATGTCAAAGTAGACCTCTCAAGCTGTCCGGTTGCAGCAATGTTGCAGAGAGGCAATTCTAGTGAAGTGACTCTTGCAAGGACTTGGTTTCAAACTTCATGGGCCATCTTCGTGCAACCCTTGCTTCAGACATTTTTGCCTTACTTTCTCATGGCATATGTAATTTGTGGTCCTCTAAATTGGATACTATCTGCTAAGGAGACCATGAAATATCCACTGCAGTGGTTGCTTCCTCTCTTTTGGGTTTCTTCAGGCATATGGGTAGCACTGGCTTGTGTTGTAGCAAAATGGATTTTGGTTGGAAAGAAGAAAGATGGTGGAACAGCACTTATCTGGAGCAAATCAATTTTTATGGATACAGTATGGCAAGCATTCAAGACCTTGGTAGGGGACTATTTCATGGATATGACCGGTGGATCAATCTTCTTCGTGCTTTGGATGAAACTTATGGGTTCGAATGTTAACTTAAGTGAAGGTGTTTATGTAGATAGTATGGGAGCTGTCTTGAATCCTGAAATGGTAGAGATAGAGAGAGGTGGATGCGTAGGGAGAGAAGCTTTGCTTTTTGGACACATATATGAGGGAGAAGGAGGGAAAGTCAAGTTTGGGAAGATTAGAGTTGGAGAAGGTGGATTTGTAGGGAGTAGAGCTGTTGCTATGCCTGGAGTTATAGTAGAAGATGGTGGTAGTCTTAATGCTCTATCCCTTGCCATGAAAGAAGAAGTTGTAAGATCAAAGTCACACAATTGATTACTTCTCTTTTACATAGAGAAGTTGAGCTGGTACTGTTCTAGTGAATAAATTATCAGCCTTGAAATACTAATGAATAATAATCTTTAAAGGAATTTCTCTCTGTGTACCTATGTGACTGTCCAAGTGTCCAGGTGCCCATGCCCATGGATGTGCAGGCGTGTTTAGATCCAACGAAATAGACGACAATTGCAATGAAAATCCTCCATCTGCAATGTTGGTGGAATCCTCCAAAGTGGACTTGCAAATATATGTAAACGAAATAACAGTTAGAAAATCATAGAGACACGAACTAAATCACAATCGGTTTCAAGGCACGTTATGAATATTGCTTTCCTTAAGACATTATTTGCCCCTACTAAACCATGATGCACTCGAGAATGAAAATACACCTCAAAGATACAATGAAGCCCTTAATACGTGTATGGTGCGTTTTGCACACACGAAGACAACCCTAATACCAAAGAATAACGAAATATATACTCCAATTTCATACTATGTCTTTGGTGTGATGAAGGACAAACAATATTTAAGAAAAATAAATGCACATAAAATGGTTTTAAAGCAAGAAGTTTAAAGAAAATGGAGAAGATAACAATGGATGAACTGAACTTTCAACATCTTGTATGTTTCATCATTCTCAACTAAAGAACCTTTAATTCTATAAATATATTTGTTCCCAACTCTTCCAAAGAATTACAACACTTCATATGAGTCACAACCTTTTGAATTATAAGTTACATAACCAAAATTTGGGTGAAAATGGGATAAAAAACCGAAAAAATCATGAACAAGAGCACCTGTTTTGAATAGAACAGAGGTCGACCGCCCTTTGCTGTTGGGCTGTCGCCCCCAAGCTATTTGGCGGCCGCTTGGAAGGCAAGCAGATCACCTGCTCGCCCAAAAGCAATGGGTAACTTCTGGTAAGGATGCTGGGGCTTTGGAAGACCCCACTTCGTCCGTCGCAATTTTGAACCTCCCCGCATGTTTCGTGACTCGTGATGTCCTTAGATCCATCCCTCAATGTCAAAAGTGACATTTGGCCCTTGTTTGAGCTCCAATTATTGGGAAAAAAAAAAAAAATTTCCTTGAAGAATTTGTAATTAGAAAGTAAAGAAAATTTTTAAATTTATGTGTAATATTATTTTATTGAAAAAATGTGTGATTGATAAAAATAGAAAAAAATGAATTAAAATTTAATGGGGCCAAACATGGGTTTCTTTTGAAAATTCTCCAACAATATTTTCAAAATGAATGCAAGTTTTAAAAAATGTCAATATAGACTTCACCAAGTTTGTGAATAGATGTTCACTTACTGAAAATATCTTAAATACTAACCAAAGGTGCCATGGTAGCTCGGCTTTAAACCAACGACTATGTGGCTAAAATAAACTATTCTATATACAAATTTGAAAATCCTCGTGTAGTCATACAAAATATAGCGTGAATTGTGTCAATTATTTTGAATTTTTCATAAAGTTATTAAATAGCTAGCCAGGGTACTTTGAAAATGTCACCGTCCCCGAAACTCGTATAGCTGTGAGTTATCGAGAATACTAAAATAACTAAAATATTCCAAAGAAATTCTATGTGTCAATTAAAAATTAAGTAGCTTATCATTTCTCTTACTCTTATTTGTATCAGGTACACTTACCTCGAGACAAATGAATAATGCTTGCAATCAACTATTTTATGTACTTTACTCATTGTACCTAAGATCATGATGTTTCAAGTATTGAGTAATGCAATTTAACGTCGAAGTTACAATCTCAGTTTAATTGACGTTAATGTAGCATTAAATTATATGTAAAATTAAATAAGTCATTTCATTTCACATTTCATTTAGCTTATCATTTAGAGCCACTCAGTCTTGGGTTGTAACCACAATAGAGCTACGTAGCATTACTCTTCAAGTCTTAGGTCGAGTTTTCATCATTGGTGATTAATAGTGGATTCAGTCCCAATTCCTATGAAATTAGTTTATCAAGGCTTTATATAAATGTAACATATCATAGTTATAGATTATTAATTTTATCGATCTTGTATAATCACATTCTTTAACCAAGATCAAATAGTTTTGACATGTATAAGGTTATAACTATCATCCTTTACCAATAATGAGTAAAAGAATTATGAGTTTTGATTACTAAGATTGCATAATGCGGTAACTTAATCTCATCAAATAATCTACATGCTTAAAACTTAACTAACATAAGATAAATCAAACAAATACATATTTTATTAATCACAACGAATCCTTATACAATTTTTTTAACAAATACAAATACATTTAAAAGATATGAAATCAAACTTCGTTCCAATGCAAGACAAATCAATCCACAAAATTGTATTTCCCATCTTGTTTGTCTCCTTGCAAAAGGTGATGTTCTCTATTGAGATGTCCCATCTCGCCGCAATTATAGAAAGGTATGTATGTTCTTGAAACTGTCTTTTTAATCATTCTTAATTTTCTTGTCACGGTATTGTTGATTGATTATCAACTCTTTCCTACCCTTCTTTACCCTTCGCCGTATGAATTCTAGTGGATTGATGCATATATTCCTCAAAATTATTCTTTTTGAATTCCTCCTCAATAGCATGAAGTTGATCCAAATCCTCAATGGATGTGTTATCCTTCCGGTGCTTAAAACTCTTCTTATAATCTTTCCATAACGAAGAGTGATTATTGATGATGAAAGAAACAACAAATGATTCATTACGCTATTGAAACTGATTACATACGTGCACAATTTCATGAAATTGTTACATTCCTTTTTCCAATCTGTCATTTCTTGCTCCGACATTGATCAAAGATTATCTAACATTGCATTACAAATGTGAGCTTGAAAATGCAGTCATCTTGATCCAGCCTTGAAGTTGGAATCACACGGTACAGTTAAAGGGTTAGACCACCAACTACTCGGTCAGCGGACTGCTGTAATATTCATCACGTAATAGAATACGAATTTTGTGTGAATTCTCTTAGTCTAATGCAGCCCGAATTAGGCACTACTATACTTGGATGTAGCATATCGTTTGACAAGTTGTAGGCAATTTGTACCACTTTGTAATAGTACACAACATCGCGCGAATCTTATCACGAACTGAATATAAACGCAATTTAAAACTTCAAGATTATACTCAAAATTCCATTTAAAATTTACTCCTATTGACATTGCCAATTCAACAGTTGCATCACTTCACTATCATTGACAAATTACAATTAGCCCTTGTTTGGTACACATTAAAATTTTCATTTCCATTCTTCTACTTATTTTCAACCACACATTCTTCAATAAAATAATATTTTCCATCACATCAATAACTTTTCATTCATTTTCAACCACACATTCTCCATTAATCTACTATTTCAGAATACAATATTCCAAAATAATGTGGGTCAAACACACCCTTAGGATTCCATGTATAGTATACCAAAAGAACTTGCCAAGAAAAGCAAGTGTACTTTTTTGGAGAATATTTGAATAATTTCCCATTTGTTGCCTACCATAGGATCTTTAAAAGTGAGTTCACACCTTGTCTTCAGTTTGGTTTTGCTAAAATCAATTTGAGCAAAGGTGATAAAATATATAATTTAAAAGTTGATAAAAGTTGTAGATCATACGAAATATGTGGTTAAAAATGACTTCGATGAAAAATCAATTTCAAAAATGGGGTCAAACATTTATCTGAACTAAATATTTTTTTTTTTTTTGAGTCTTACAATTAAACCCATATTCGATAGCCACTATTTTGAAACCATAAATTGTGTAATGTAAAATCCAATTAAGCACTTGTTTGATTATCATTATTTGAAATTTTTTTTTTCCATCATATGCATTTTTAATCATACTCTATCACAATAAAATATTCTGCACATAAATTTAAAATTTTTCCATAATTTTTAACCACACACTTCTAAAAATCACTATTTAAATTTTTTTTTTCCCAATGATCATCGAACATGGGCTAAATATGGGTCTCATAACTTGTTAGCTAGAAATGTTGATTACATTATTCTTAACGAAAATTCAATACCATCCCTTTAAATCGGATTGGCAATAGGGAGCAATGCATGCTTCCTCCACATTCATTGTATCTAGACATTCCACA
>CAIGRP010098364.1:0-17023 GCA_903798385.1 Fraxinus cuspidata
AGTAAATCGTGACATGGTGCAAAGTTCAATGGCCGATGAAATAACTGGAGAAAAGCTGAACCGAAGAACAAGAAGAAGATGATGAATGGCCAGTTTACTATGGGCCATACATCTAGGCAAGTGAGTTGGGCTGGGCTTGATTCTTAGAGATGTTGGGTGGCATGCTTACAGGTCAGAGAAATTGATAACAAATAGAGCAAATAATAAAAGCTTAGGACCGTTTGCCGTTTGGTATGCTTTTGAAAATAAAATGTTGTTTTAAACATAATTTTCTGATAGTGTTTAGTCAGGTTAGAATATTTTTTTGGAGAAGAAAACTAACATCAGAAAACCCTTCTCCAAATAAATAAAAGAAAAATAGAAGTCATGCTAAACGGATTGTTATCGTTTGTTCTTGAGAAATACAAAAGCTATGGAGAATTTAAAAAAATTCAGGTCATAGTTGAAAAATAAGCCCCTGATTAGTGCACATTTTGAGTCCAAGAATGCATTTTTTTGTTTGATGTGATGGTGAATATGTGATTGAAAAATAAGGAAAAGTTATTGATGTGATGGAAAATATTATTTTATTGAAAAATGTATGATTAAAAATTAGTAGAAAAATGAGTATGAAAAAAATAATGTTACTCAAACAGGGGCTAAGATGATTTATGAAGACGTCATACCCCGTTTGGACCCATTAAAATTATAATTCATTTTTCTCTATTTTTCTTATAAATCACACATTCGTTAATAAAATAATATTACATGTAAATTTAAAAAAAAAATCTGTTTTTAACCATACTTTTTAAACATATATATATTATTTCAAAAATTATAATCTCAAATAATGATGGCCAAAAGGGAGGCATGATGTTGAACAATGATGTTTGTACAGGCAGGGGACACAGGTTACAGGCTGTCACATGGTAATCTGTAATTAGCTATTTTAACTCTGTGTTTTGTCACAAATTCAATGAAAAGGTGTCATGTGACACACTGTAACTCTGTTTGTACACTTCTTTCGTACATGTAACATTGTCCTATTATGTTGGATCAAACTTGGTGTACACTCAAGTGTACACCAAGTTTGGCAGCCCCTAAAAGCGGGCCCCCCTCTATTGTGAGGGGAATGTACAGAAAGCTTTATCATATTATGTTATACTTGTTATTAAGATTGTGCCCAATTTTAGATGGTGTTTTGTGGGTATTAAAATTTGATTTTTAGTGGATTGTGATAGAAATTTTTGAAATGTGTGGTTGAAATGATGTGGGACCTATGAAAAATGTGATTAATATTGATTGTTTGACTTTGACTTAGATTATAATTCAGTCCAAACATGCCCTTAATATGGCCGTCGCTCAGATCCATATGTTATTTGGGCTCTGTTTCGATGATCTGAAAGTTGAAGTTTTTCCAAAAAAAAAAAAATTAAGTTAAATTAAATTATCTCTCCCAAACAAACACCGAATCTCATTTACATTTACGAGAGCTAACACCCATTTTTTTTTTTTTTTTTTACCAAATTTTCACCCCCACGGCCACGAGTTGGCATCTTCACACAGCTACTGAGTCCTCATTGCATCTGGTTTAATGGTCACGCAAAATAAACAATATGCACATCAGGGATCCCAGTACATCTTTTTAACTTTATTTTTTCTTTCCTTTATACGAAAGCATTATGTAAAATTAATTAAGTCCTTGTTTGAGCAACATTATTTTTCATTATCATTCTTATATTCATTTTTAACCACAAATTCTTCAATAAAAGAATATTTTTCGTCACATCAATAATTTTTCCTTCTTTTTCAACCACATATTCTCCATCACATCATACAAAAAATACATTTTTGGACTCAAAATGTGCACCAAACAGGGGCCGATTAAATCGTTGGTAAACAAAACCATGATAATGACTCATGCACCAACTCTGTATTTATCCCGGCAAATAGAACGCACGTTCGCTTTAAAGATGATTAAAGTTGAAAACGGATGAAATAATAACAATAATTACATAAACGTGTACACAGCATTTAATTTAAAAGTGTTTATTAATTGGTCGTCACTGTGATGACGTAGGGAAAATGACGAGTTATATTTAGAGAAGACAATAAAAGGAAATTGACACCTTTGTCCTCAACTTTTGACACATGTTACTAATCCGCTGTCAATCTTCTTTTCAGCAATGATATTCGTATATTCGTAAGAAAATTAATGATTTTGATTCTTAAAACGAAGAACCATTATGTCTACAAATGAGTGAATCATACCAAAAAAATCAAACTTCTGTTTGTGATTCATTCATCTACATTACTGAATCATTGTTATTAGACAATATTTTGTATGGAGATGGAACTTCATGTTTGTGTTCAAATTATCACTATGATTTGTCAATTAGTTTGATCTTTTTTAATGAATTTTATTACACAATATTTATTTTTATGATTGATAATTTGAAGTTGAATTTGTTGAATGTTTTGATGTTTATTTTTTTTTTATTCAAGCATATATTACTAACTTATGGATATAGTGATAGATTTTAATTTACATTTATCATTTGAAAATTTAAGTCATGATTTATCTATCATTCTCAAAAAACTCATTTTCAATAAATTCAAAAATTTCCCCTAATTTTTAAATATACATTCTCCAATAAATCACTATTCGAAAATTAATTTTTTCCAAAAAAAAAAAAAAATCTTTTTAATGAGCATCAAATAAGGTCTAAATAATGGAATCAGGATCAAACCAAAACCGAATATCTTAATTATGATTTGGTACCATAAAAAAAAATCATTAGTTAATGGTTCTGTTCGATCTTTTGGGATAAAAAAAACAAATGGAACAATATCTATCCTATTTATTATCCACACATTTTTTTAAGTTTCGTGACTTGTAATCACTTAAAGTTAAAAATAATACCAACAATCACTTAATTTTTTTTAATCATGGAAAGAACCACGTGGTTTAATTTATGTACCTTTTGGGAATAAAGATTAAGGGTAATTATATTCAAATCACATTTTATTTGGTATAAACTATAAAATTCAAATAATATCGTTGCGTATTTAACATAATTTTGGGTTTTTTTTCTCCAAGTAATGCATAATTACTTCGAATTACGACAATCAATTGTGTTTATCATTTACAATCGAATATGTGATTTTGTGTTGAATCACGTGAGATGCTAGAAAAATTGCCCACTTCAAATGCATCATGAACGTCTTATTTAAATAGTGTCGACTAGATGTTGAGGCACTAGATGTGCTTGAACTGGATATGTGAGCTTATAATATTTTTAGAGGAAAAAGAACGAAAATGACAAAAGGTTATTGTAGAGTTAATAGTGTCAACTGGACGTGTCAAAGTGATCCGTCCAAGACCGTTCGATAAAGTGGCTCGTGAACTAGCCCGGTCCAACAACTTAAATTTTGGGTTGATCCGATTTAAATGATACAGTCAACAATTAATCGTCGAGCCCGTTTTATATATTACAAAACAAAAAATTGAGTTTGAATTTAAAAGACTGATCCATCGGACATCTATCTTCTTTGAAGTTAAAAGCCTTTAAATAAATAATTATTTCAATAGAACAGTTTGGACCCCGAGCTGCTTAAGCACAATTTATGCGTTAATCTCGATTGGGACCGCGAGCCGCCCACAAGTTGTGCCGATTCGTAAAATGGATGGACAAATTTAAAGAGTGTGAGCTAGACACATCATGCCCAAGATTAAGGATCAAAAATCTATATCTATACATTCATTATAAGTGATGGTAATGACTAATACGTTTTTAGTTGTATTTTTTGTAAACATACATAAATGTCTTTCTGGATATTTCTCAATATCTTGACCATTCACGGAAACGATTTAGGAAGAAAGCAAAAAAATTTACTGGAAATTGTACAAGATTTGTTCGTTCTTTTTTCTCTGATAAATTGTCAAATTTCTTCAAAATCAGTCCAGTAAGAATTTAAAGTCGGTTTGTATACAACTTTTTAGTTCTACTTTTAATAGAAGAATTATTTAAAAATTAATCTTAAATCGACTCTATATTAAAATAACGACTGGTCCCTGTGAGAATTTTTACTAAGAAAAGCAATTATAAATCACTTTTTTGAGATGGGTAAGGATAGAAAGAATGGGAGGGAAATAATTATCTCGTCCATTGCTGATGTCGGTGAAGCCATTATTATGTCATGACAGTACCTGTCTGACGTTTCTCCAGGGGCATTTACGCAGTAAAATCATAAATGAGGGGCATTTATTAGTTCGAATATAAGTTTCTTCAACTATATAAGAATTCAAAGCTTTCATTATTATACTAAGTTGTTCATAAATTCTCTGAATTCAGAACTTCTCAGGAGCCTAACCTGAATCATTCCGAAGGTAGCAAAACCTAGTTTTCTCGAAATATTGTTATTTTCTTGAATTCATTTGTGGGTTTATGTGATGTATGACGTATCTTTAATTCAACGTGATTTTGGGTAATTTTATTTCGGTTTGTAGAATTCTTCTGACCTTGAGTTCAAGTTAATTCTTGTTTTCGTATGTTTACATGCCTTGTTATTTTATTCTTAATATGCCCACTAGATGTTGGCTCCCCTGAGAATCCCAATCTTAGACTGATTTAAATGGATTGAGTAGCTGTCTGTTAACGATTCTTTGTTCTGTTCTTACAAAATTCGCCTGGGATGTTGAAGGATTGAGGATTAACAGGAATTTCCATTTGACATTGTATTTAATTCAATTTTTATTGAGTGCTGCTATATGTTTAACTCGGAATCCTCTGTAAACGTATTGAGAGTTTAAATTATCTATAATTGATGTGTAATTAGTTTGTCGTCAACGAATATGATGTGAATTTTTGTTTCAGATTCATAAGATATGGGTAAATAACTACAAACATTATTAGTCACATAAGCGTTGAGTGAAGTTTCATTTTAGTCGCTGTACTTTTTTTTTCTATTATAGTTACTCCACTTCTGTTTTCGTTATGGATAGAGCTCCAAGTCAACCTCTGTCAAAAAATTTATGGTTCTGCTTTCTAGTTAGAGCACCAAGTCAATCTCCATTAGAAAAGCGAATAGTTGTGCTTACATGGTTGATGAAATCTTGATACGTCTTATTTTGTATATACCAAAAAAATAAAGGAAATAAAGGAGGAGAAAGCAAACATCTTGAGGTCTTTTTCTTTCTTTCTTTCTTATTTTAGTTACATTGTTGTCATAATAGCGGCCTGTAGAACTTAATGCACTCGTACTCGGCAGTTCATAAAACCTTAAACTTTCCCAACATAATGTACTGGGACATAGTTGTCATGCGTAGTTTTCGTGCCCTTGCAAAGAGAAATCAAGAATTAGAAGTTCATTCAGAACTTTGAACTTAGTTTGCTTAATTGTTTTTCCTTGCATTGAAGCTGCATAGCTGACTATGATATTAATTTCATTCTATATTTAGAGATGTTTGGTGATTACATTCAAATTTGGCAGCTTAATTTGTTGTCGTTTACAAATCTGGAAGTTTTCTCGTGTATCTCTGTATCACGTCTCTATTCCCAGAGGACTAGCAAGACCTCCGAGTATATCTTCATTGTCACTTGACTACTTTTCGTTCTAAGTGATTCTTTGGGGTTTAATATTCCTAATTTGTATAGTTGCAACTCTATCTTTCAGACATTTGTGCTCAAATTGAGATAGACGGAGCTATTAGAGAGTTAATAGATTATCTTGAGATGCAAGCATCACGGGATCCACAACCATCAGATGGCATTCGCAGTTTGCACCATCAGCCTATGCAGCAGATTGAGCCTTGTCGCTTTTCAAGTTTCCAAGTTTTGAACAGCAATTTGACTGGTAACAGAAGCCAAGGGACTGAAGTTTCTTTCCAAACATACGCCGAAAAATTCTTCACTTTGGAATCAACACCAGCAACCGATTACAATTCACCTTCAGCTATAAATGTCTCGCCTAACTGGAGTCCATTTTCTCCCCAATGTTCTCAATCGCATGTGTCTGATCTTCATCACTCTTCTGATAATATTTATGGTTCTCCATTGAGTGGATTTTCCGGGGTTCATGGTGAAGACAAACTGATGCATGCACTAATGGTATTGAGGTACGAATTGTTGGGGCCTGGATCTGACATTGATGACAGTTGTTCCTTTAATGGTGTAGTCTCACAACCTTCTTCCTCGACAAGGTACAACAAAACCTTGGAGACAGCACACAGTATGGACCTGAAACAGCTTCTCATTTCCTGTGCTAAAGCAGTATCGGAAGACGATAAGTTGACTGCAGATTTTTTAATGAACATTTTAGAAACAAAGGTATCGGTCTCTGGAGAGCCTTTGCAACGGCTAAGTGCATACATGTTGGAAGGGCTCCGGGCAAGACTTTTGTCGTCCGGAAGCATCATCTACAGGAAGTTGAAATGCAACGAACCAACAAGTTCGGAGTTGATGTCCTATATGCACGTGCTCTCTCAGATATGCCCGTATTATAAGTTTGCGTACATGTCGGCCAATGTCATCATTGGGAAAGCTATGAAAAATGAAAAAAGAATCCACATAATAGATTTTCAGATTGCACAGGGCAGTCAGTGGGTATCTCTGATTCAGGCGCTTGCATGCCGTCCTGGTGGGCCCCCATATATCCGCCTTACTGGTGTTGACGATTCACAATCGGCTCATGCTCGGGGCGGAGGACTGCAGCTAGTTGGCCAGAGGTTAGCCAAAGCAGCTGAGGCATGTGGAGTGCCATTTGAGTTCCACGGTGCTAGTATGTCAGGATGTGAGGTCCAACTCGAGAATCTTCAGATTCGACACGGAGAAGCGTTGGCTGTGAATTTTCCTTACATGCTTCACCACATGCCGGACGAGAGTGTGAGCACCGCAAATCATCGAGACTACCTTCTAAGACTAGTTAAGAGCTTGTCACCAAAGGTCGTAACCGTTGTTGAACAAGAATCTAATACTAACACCGCCCCATTCTTTCAGCGATTTTGTGAAACTCTAGATTATTACACAGCAATGTTCGAGTCAATCGATGCAGCTCGTCCAAGGGACGACAGACAGAGGATTAGTGCAGAGGAACACTGCGTGGCAAGGGATATTGTCAACATAATAGCGTGCGAGGAGACTGAGAGGGTGGAAAGGCATGAACTTTTCGGCAAGTGGAGATTGAGACTTACAATGGCTGGATTTTCTCCAATTCCATTGAATTCATCAGTTAGTAACGCCATCCAGGACATGCTGAATGAGTATAGCTCGAATTACCTTCTGAGGGAGGAAAATGGCGCACTATATCTTAGATGGAAAAATAGAGCTTTGGTAACATCGTCTGCTTGGAGATAATAAACTATTAGTGCATGTTTGGTACGTTGCATTCTAATCCACGGTACCAAACATAAGTTTAGTGAATTGAGTTCACTTGTAATGTGAAATTTCTGCCCAGCATTTGTGCTTTTTCTAGCCGATCAAGATCTTTTGGCAGACGTGATTTTGACAACTAGACATTGTACATATCCCATCATAGGATGATAAAAGATATATCTGAAAGAGGAAGTACGTAGATCTGTTCTTGAATTGGTTTCGTGGTCTGATTTGATCATCCAAGAAACTCCAATCAGGTGATGTTGCCTCACTTTTGTGCTAGTTATGATATAGTAGTGTTGTTTTATAGAATTGAATGCTCATTCATTTCTTGTGATGTTCGTTCGCCATAGTTCACGAGTCTATGTTTAACACTGTTATTGACACACTATAGCTATATAGTTGTACTTGCAAGTGACAAAGCTAAGAATTCACAACAAATGGCAGAGTTAAGTAATGCGTATAATGCAGAAAATCAACAACAAAAATATAAATTTATTTTTATTCAAAGCCAAGCATCACAATCCATCAAAACACATCACTTGTCTAACTTGAACCAAAGGACAGATTAATATAATTTCTGCGTTTAAACTTCAACGGAAAATGTTAAAACCTTAGCTCATAAATAAAGAAAGGAACCAATAATGATTCACCACCACCTTCTTACTCCTCAGTCTTCTTAACTGGAACTTCAGTGCTAGCCTCCTCCGCAGCTTCAGCCGGTTTCACCTCTTCCTCCACTGGAGCTGGTGGCACAACGGTGGTTTCAGGGGTTTCTTCAATAGTAACTTCTATCTCCTCTGGAGCTGCTGCTTCTGTCTTCTCTTCTGGGACAGGCACTTCTTCTTCTACTGGTGCTGCGACTTCCTTGGTCTCAGCTTCTGCCTTAGGTTCTTCCACAGCCTCTTTAGTTTCAGTTTTGGCTTCAGCTGCCGGTGGCTCAGCCTCAGTAGCGGCGAGTTCCTTTGGTGGTTCTGCTGCCACCTTTTCCGCTTGATTGGCCACTTGAATTTTTTCTTCCTCAGTTTTAACAGTCTCTGGCACTGTTACTGGAACTGATTCAACCTGTAGAAATTAAAGCAATACAAAAATATCAAAAGAACAGGAATAATGAAGTGTGATCTGAAGACAAGAATTCGATCAAGATTGTGTTTATGATAGAAACTTGCAAAGAATACAATTGATACACACACACACACACCTTAGCTGTGGCCATTGTTTTGGAAGGGTGATTTGCAACTGATATTTCAAAGAGAGAAGATTATAAAAGGGATTGCTTTGGGAATAATATGTTGATGAGAATTTTGATCAATTTGAGGTCTATTTATAGAGATGTGAAATCAATATCACTAATTAAAATAATGGGAATAGCAAGGATTGGATCACCATAGAGATTCCAAATTGCCATCTCATATCGAGTAAAGGACATTAGGCACGTCTTGTTCTAAATTGTTTTTTGATGTCGACTTGATGAGTAAGATTGTAAGATTTGTTGTGTTATATTCGAGTATCATATTGAAAAATAGAGTATTGGAATGAAAAAAATGTAGGGTTTAAACAGGAAGCGTGAAGAAGACATTTCACATATAGAAAGACATTGACAAAAGTTGTCAATCCTATTTGTCCGCCTAAAATGTGAGAACCCACTAATGAGAGCTTAAGAATCATACGTTTTTCATTTTTATATTTTTTAAAGTTAAATAAATGATTAAATAAAATGACTTAGTTACTAATATGAGAATAATCAAAATAACATTAAAAACAAGGAAACGCCTTTTTATTTTTAGAGAAAAGTTTAGACATTACTAATTACTAATTGAATTATTTATTATTTAATATAAAATTTCTACTTATCAAGGAAACAAAATGATTTTTGAAATCAAATAATGATAATTTACTTATTAGTATTTCACTGAAAACGACAAGAAACCCTGAGTGGTTCCAAAAGCCAAACAGGCGGGACAATGGTGGTTGTTAAGAAGGGACCCACGTCGCATGATGCTGACGTGTCGTACCTTTCAATTTAGATCCAACTGGAACCCTTTTTCCCCCCGAAATTAGCACCTCCTTCTGTTACTGCATCAAATCGAGCTTTGGGTGGGTCCCATCTGAAGATGCTTGCCAGGTAGTACACTCGTGACTTTGGACCCACATGCGATGCCACGCTGGATCACAGTCATCCGCACTGAATCTCTGATCATGTTCCCCCCTCGAAACCCGTTTTGCTTTGCATTTGATTACGTTACAAAGAATATTAACATTTAGCTCCTTGCATTTGATTGTATTACAAAGAATATTAACATTTAGCTCATTTAGGATGGTCGAATTGGTGAAGCATGTGAACGTGGAGATCTAAGATTACGAGTTCGAATCTCCTGTCAATACTTTCTCGATCGAGCTCGTCATACCAGGCTTGTCTAGTGCGGTTTACCTCTCCTGTATGTTTTGCGAGATACTACACATGGAGTGAGGTTTACCTAGTGCGCACTCACAGTTATCGGGCTCCGCTCCTTTGGGGTGGTCGGGGCTCTACTGGCGAGTAGCGGCTGCGAGTTCATATGTCAAAAATATATATATATATATATTAACATTTATAAATGGAAATAATTATCGTCTTCAACCTTTTTATGAGGATGTTCGATATTGAACTATTTTATTTTAAAAACAGCTCTACTTCACCACTACATATATTTATATAGGGTGTGTTTGAGTCACATTATTTTAGAAGAATGTATTCTGGAATAGTTGATTGATGGAGAATGCGTGGTTGAAAAAGAAGGAAAAGTTATTGATGTGATGGAAAATATTATTTTATTGAAAAATGTGTGGTTGAAAATGAGTAGAAGAATGAGAATGAAAATTTTAATATTTACCAAACATGGCTATAATTTAAATTTTTCTCTCTAAGATCAGCGAGGACGGTGGAATCAAAATTCTGAATACCCAGGCCAATAGCAGTACCCATATGCTGTTGTAGGCGCGTTTACTCCGCAAAGATAAAAAGTTGAATAGAAATTTGGACGGTTGAGTGGGCCTACGATGATATGCTGTTAACCGTGGCAACAGTAAGGATCGGAGACGTGTAAATTTCATCTTCAACGGAATCGATCATGGCATTATGCTGTTCGTGGGCTAGTCAAGTCGACTCGTGAGAAACTCGTAGCTAGTGCATTTTTATGTTAAACAATGCATTTTTACTTTCAGATGATGAGTCGTCCCCCTAACTGAATCATTGTTTTAAGATTCAATAATGTTAAATGTACATTTTTTTTTTCATTATATCAAGTTTGACATTTTCTTTATTTTCAGAAAAAAAATTGTGGGCGCAAAATTGTTATTTTTTCATGATGTATTGTCGCGTAATGCAATGTAAACAATGATATAAAAAGTTATATATATATGTATATATATATATATATATATATATATATAGGGCATGATTGTTTAAGATTTGATTACGATGAAATGGAATGACTAAGGTGAGGATTTCCTGTCTAATCTGATAGATTAGGCATGGGGCCCTGTCAGATCTGGAAATTTTAAGAATTTATGATGGTTACTATAGATTTCTAATAACAAATGATTTCTAATTTTGAAGTACTGCCATGGGCAAAAATAGCTAATTTGCATTTTGAGTTGGTTTTGTTCGAGGAAAGTGAGTTCCAATTTTTCTGTCATTCTCTATTTTTTTCAAATTCATTTTTAACCCCACAATGTTATAATAAAATATTTCAAGAGTAAATAGAAAAAATTCGTACTTTTTAATTACATATTCTTTAAAAAATCACTATTTTAAAATTTATTTTCCCAAAAAAAGTCTTTTTAATGGGTATGAAACAGGGCAAGTGTTTTTTAAAAGGGAAAATTGCATTAAGTAAAAGTTTGACTATAACTCATTTCAAAAATAAAATAAAATGTTTCAAAAATAGGATATTTATTAAATTTTATTTCTAAAATAATTAATTAAAAATATATCACAATTCTATACAATTTGGTCACAAATTTTCTAATTAATTGGTTATAAATAATTTCTCGATCATAACTAAAAATTTTATAAGTCACAAATTATTTCACGTTAACGAATTTATCAAATTAATATGTCACATATTATTAATTGGTCACAAATAAAAAATTTTATAAATCACAGCTAATTTTATTATCACAAAATATCAAATTATGGTTAGGTCACAAATTAACAAATTTTATGGCACGCATTATTTATTGGTCACAATATATCTATTACTAGTTAATCAACTTATTTTTAACAACAATCAAATCATTTGTGACCACAACTAATATTTGTGACCACCATCTCACCATTGCCACCAACGGCACCTCCGCCAAAACCACCACCACCATCTTCGACGGCAAAACCATCATCTCAAACACTGCAACCAACACTGCCACCACCACTCCATAACCACGAGCCCCACAAAAAAAAAATCCCCAAATTTGTTGAAGCGCACTACCATCACCGCCTCTATGAACAATAACCACCACCAACATCACTACATCACTCAACCACCACACCCACAACATCTCGCAACCATCGCACCCACCACCACACCCACACCACAGCGCCACCATTGCACCTGCTGCACACAACAATCGCAAAATCAACATATCATAACCACAATAATACCACAGTATCACCATCAAACCATCAATCACAACATCGATGAAAAAGCAGGAAGAAGAAGAATGGATCTGAGTCGGGACGTGCGCAACAATACACCGAGCCACCGGAGAGAGAAGGAAGAAGTGGGTTGTGATTTGTGGTTTTGGGATTTTTAGGATTTGGATGGATACGATTTAGAGTGAGAAGATAGAGGTTATTGAATATTATCAATATCTAATTTTTGTAATCACTTTTTAAAATGTTAGGGTGCAAAGACGGTCAAGTGAAAAGGTATGGTGTTTAAGAAAGGGAGCTTGAATTATGAAATAAATCGTGAAAACAAAATAAAGTGAGTGAAATTGAATTTTGATGTACCATTGTAAAGTGAACTCAAATTGAAACACGTTTGTTTCGGGCCATTTAGAGTGCAGAATATAAAATTTACATAATACGTACTATTGTTAATACGAACTTTTACAACAAATTCAGCATGCTAAATATATCTTTAATTATCTGTCTTTCATTTGAATTTTCTTTCTTTACTAATCCACTAATTTCTCTTTATCTAGCACTCATTCAAGATTATTTACTTTGAAAGATTTGGTCCTCAAAAAAAGAAAAAGATGTAAAGAAAAAGCAAAAGAGTCCCTTACCACACTTTCACAATGCTTTCCTTGATTATAGCATGTCTTTAAAAAAGCAAAATTAGAGCTTCAAATTTCATTTTTTAATCGAAAAATAGATTATAATAAGCATGTAATCCTAATAAATAATTATCAATAAATCAATTTATTATGAAGGGACAATTTGGATAAGATTAGAAAAAAAAATTCCCATTATATTATGCCCCTTTTGATGGGGATTAAAATCAGTTTTGATTTTAATAGAAGATGATGAAATGTGTGGTTGAAAAGTTGTGGGACCTGTAAAATACGTGGCTGAAATGAATTGTTAACTTTAACTTAAAATTAAAATCTACATTTTAATCTGTACCAAACAGGGGCTTGTTGAAAAATCAATGCTATAAATTATTTCGAATTTCTTGTTGGTGCATATGAAGGGCCATATGCTACAATAATTGGACTTAAGGGACAAATAAGTAGTGGTCAAGTTGTCCTTCCAGATATCCCAAGATGTAATTGTTCGATGAACGATACGAAGCACCAAAACTAAATGGACATCAATCTTTCGACCTTAGTTCGAGAGGGAGTCTAGGTCGACACTAAGTTCAATTATAGATAAAAAATTAACAATTTTGAATCTTTAAAGTGAACTGTAAACCATATACCAGTCAATTCACACCAAGAATTGGCCAACTCACCTTCCATTTATTTTGCTTATTTATCCTTTTAACCACTAATTCGACTATTTTACTCTTGGCCCTTTATTGTTTCTTGATCAATGTCTTATCTGTATTTTTAAACATGGGTCTAGATTTACCTGATATGAGAATTTATAATTGTTCAAAGCATATTAGTCCCTTAAACCTTCTTCAAAGAATTTCATGAAATTGAATTAGTCGAAGTAAGAAGGTCAATATTAGTTTTTATACCAACAAAACTTAAAAAGAAGAGGTGCTACTACAAAAGTTTACATAATGATACTAATATTTTACCCTCCTTTTAGTGCCATTTCTGTAAGTTCCCATCTTCTGTTGGCCCATCATTTGACAATTTGAACTCAATTGGCCCAACCCTTCCCCAAATTTTGTGTTTTAGGAAATTAGGTTATTAAAAATTAATTTGGAATATATTGTATATTTGGAAATTAATAAGGGGATAACATCAAAACTATCCTACTTTTTCTTCAAAAAACTTAAAAAAATATCTCCTTCTACATTTGTTTTTTTCAAAAATACTTCTTTTTAAATAAAAATCAGTACTCTATGTTTACCGCCTTTTATAATTTGGAGAATCATTTGGTTAAATTGTGATTTGGCATTGTAAACTCAATATCTTCTATCTATTTTCAATAAACATTTTTGAATAGGAAATAAGCAATATTCTTTATTTAAGCAAGCCAAACATAGTTGATTCGGTTTTTTCTTGGTGAATTTAAATATTAATTTAAATCAAATAAAAAACTTGTGAGGGATTTCGTAACGAAAATTTAGCAAGAAAAAAAAATTTATTCACAAATCGCCATTGCTCGACTCACACATAGTGATGGAACTTGTGACGATTTAATTCCAACCGAATCAAATAAAAAAAAAATTATGTTATTTTGTTAAATTTTTTTTTAAATTTTTGCAATCAATAGTCATGAATTTATTCAATGTACGAAAAAACCTGACCTGATCGGCCAAAAAATGAGCCCAAAAATGGAGAGAAATTCCGGTCTCTAAAGTTGCATGACTTGCTTAATTTACAACAGGTGGTCAGTGAACTTTTCAAAAAATCTCATCCTAGTCACTGATCTTTGTTTTGTTACAAGTTGAGTACTTAAATTTTATTTCAACTTAGTCACACTTTATCGATATCTGTTACTTAGTCTTTGTTTGGTTATGCTAAAAAACTTGATAAAATTTTAAGTTAAAGTCAATAATTAATCTTAATTACATATTTTAAGGAAATCACAACTTTTATCAAATTTTCAACCACATATTTTCACTAGATTTTATCAAAAATCTATTAAAAATATGATTTTAACCTAAACCAAACAAGGGCTTAGGGAATCAGTGATGTGGCTATCTAGTTACTTGTCAACTAGGTTGCCATGTCATTTTTTTTCACTAGTCAAATAAATCGACATTGATAGAGCGATCAACTTGAAAGAAATATTTAAGTTTGGCGATCAATTCGAAACAAAATGAAATTTTTAGTAACTAAAATTTTATTTTGCTATAAATTCCATGATTATCAACACTATAATAACACATTCAATGCTCTATCACTTCACTTCATTTCATTCTATTTGTCTCAAAATAAAAAAGAGAGAGAGTATGGAGGGAGAGATCAAGAATTTCATTATGGTATGGTCTTCAATAATCCTATCAGTATGCTATTGTTATGCCATAGCTAAACTAACTGCTAAAGGTACAACAAGATTATGCATGTTCATGCCAGTAATATGTCTTTTTTTTGTCCTTCCCATGAACTTAAACTCTGTCAATTTGGGTTGTCCAACTGCATTTTTTGTCACTTGGTTAACAACTTCTAAACTTCTACTCTTAGCATTTGGAACTGGCCCCTTGTCCAATCCATCACTCTCCCTTTCCCATTTTATTGTCATTTCTTGTTTACCAGTTGTGATACAACATCAAACCACAACTTTAAAATCGTCGATAAATGACGAAAATTCGGAGAATTCTCGTGATAATGGAGAACATATGAACCCTAATATGCATAGGAAAAATAGTGTGCAATCCCTTTTGCATTATGGAAAGAAGGGTTTGTTTTTGATATTTTTGCTGATTTTGAATCTTTATAGACATAAATTTCACCAAGATTTTACGGCATTCATTGTGTGCTTGTTTACTATCGTTGGCTTGGAAGTGATGCTAGGGGTGGCGGCCGTTATTGGCCAATTCTTGCTAAGAACTGAGGTCGAGTCACCATTTAATGACCCATACTTTGCGTCGTCGTTGAAAGACTTTTGGGGTCGAAGATGGAATCGTGTAAGCTCAAATACACTACGTTCGGTTGTATTTGACCCGATCTTCAAGAAGGCATCGATGATCATAGGTCCAAATTTGGCTATAACACTGGCCTTATTAGGTACGTTTTTCGTGTCTGCACTCATGCATGAGATCATCTTTTACTATATAGGCCGCGTTACACCTCGATGGGGTACAACATCGTTTTTCCTCATGCAAGGGCTATGTCTCATAGTCGAGAACAATTTGAGGGAGAAAATTAACGTTAAATGGCGCGTGCCACGACTAATCACGGGGCCATTGGTGTTTGGTTTTGTTGTATACACATTCATGAGGCTAGTCTTGCCAGAACTGCTTGAATACAATGTGGATGAAAGAGCAGTTGCAGAGTATGCAGCTGTGGTTGATTTTGTGAAGGATGCAAGCTTATATTGGGTAAAGTTCAGTACAAATTTCTGGCACAAAACTTGGAAGGAAACAGCATATGCTTGTCAACACATTCAATGAAGGCAATTAGCAAAGAAAAAATATTGGAGTAATACAAAATAATGCAATGTACTAGTAGAAGTGTAACACTGTAAAGTGGTCCGACCCGCCTCTATAGTTAAGTTTGAATAACAAAATATGTGACCTTTAAAGTCTAGTTATTTGTCAACTAGGTGTCATACATCAATTTTCATTTAGTCAAATTAACAATCAAGTTTGAATAATAGAATGTACGTGATGTAAGAGTCTAGTTTTTTGCCAGCTGAGCTACCGTACATCAGCTTTTCAGCTTGTCAAATTAACATTTATGGATGGAATGACAAAAAATATTTAAGTCCAACGGCCAGGTCGAAACAAAAATTCTATTTAAAAATCAAATTTTTAGTAGATTTTAATAAAAATTAATGAAATGTGTAATTGAAAAATTGATGAAAGTTGTGAGTCCAACGAAATGTCTAATTAAAAATGAATTTTAGGAAAAATGACTTCTAAAAATTGGGAGCCAAACAATGACAAAATGAAGTTTAGTGACCAACGTTAACAATGCTTTTAACCCAATCATATCATATCTAAAAGTTTAAACGGATGGCAAACTTTTCGGCAAAAAATGAGGAGATATAATATTGAGCAATCCAAGAAAATCCCAATTTCAATACGGAGATAGGCATTAACTATGGAGACCAAAGTGTAACAATTAAATGATCCCTTAAAGGCAAGAAGAAGTATATAAAGTACATAACCACACAAACTATGAACTACGTTGTTCTAGTGTGAAGGAATGGGAAATAAATTTTGGCTCTAAAAAATGGCTATGGTATGCATCCTATTGCTGATACTGTGGGAGATGGCTTTGCCTTCAATAGCTGTCCTTCAGATGGAACTGAGTGCTGACGTAGCGGAAGGTTATAGGAAAGATGAACAATCTCACAAAAGTGAGAAAACTCACGAGAAACTTTTATTCAATTCAAAAAA
>CAIGRP010098367.1:0-13825 GCA_903798385.1 Fraxinus cuspidata
TTCTGGTATTTGCAGTTTTCTTCCTTTTTTTTTTCTTCTTTTTCTTTCTTTCTCTTCTCTGCGTTAACTTCTCCTTCCCTTATTTTCCTTCTATCTTTCTCTTTCTTCTCTCTTCTTTCTTTCTTCTTTCTGCCTTTTCTTTTTCTCTTATTCTCTTCTTTTTCTTCTATGTTTCTATGTTTCTTTTTCTTTTCTTTTCTTTTCGATATATATATATATATATATATATCCCCTATCTAGGTTTAGGGTTGTATATATATTTATATTTAATTTTGGCCTTAATTAAAATTTTTAATACAATTCTTTTGAGGCTTGTTTAATTCCAACCCATTTAATATATACTTTCTCTACACGGAAATCATCTTTGAATTTTGTCATTTTTCGCCTCTTTTGCATTATTTTCTCCAATTCTTCATTAAACATAAAATTATACCTACAAAACATAATATAACATAAATTAGATAGAATTTAATCACAAAAACANCCAATTCTTCATTAAACACAAAATTTTAACTACAAAACATAATATAACATAAATTAGATAGAATTTAATCACAAAAACAATAAAATATCATGATTTAAGGTCACAAATAAATGTATAAAATACATTTATCACTGCGCCTACTCTAGAGGTGCCTATCAAGGTACTCCCTCCAACTGCTGCTACTACTACTACAGTTGCTATCCAAAACTCAATACTGAGGCATCCCCTAAGCCTACACAAATCAGTTCTCTATCAGTAGGAACACATATAGAGGATGCTCAGTCATCACAGGTGTCAGGTTCCACGTTACAGAGCTATAAAAAGATGCTACCTCGGGCTAAGCAAATGTTAGTTGACCATTTTAGGAAGACGCATGGCCTGAAGGTTGGAGTTACCATGAGATGTGCCATTGAGGACTTGGTCCTGAAGCTCTTTGGCGAGGGACCATAGTCCCAACTTCCTAAGAATCAGACTTCTATACCTTCACCTAGTCCTTCTATCACAGTTCCTATCCAGGATAAGGTGAATGCACATATACAGGGTGACATAGATGGTATGGGTTTAGGAGATTACCTGCAGAACATAGAGGTAAACGTACCTTTACTTAGTAGTTCACCTGCACATACTATTAATTTGGCAACGACGAGCATCATGAGATTAGATGTGTTTGCATTTATCCTAACACATAGAAAGCCTATTCGACTTAGGTGAGAACATTTTTCCAGATGGGACCCTTCTCCAGTAAATGAGCTTGATTATGCAAACTACTATGATCCAAAAATGTATCAGTCCAGTCACATGACCCAATCAATCTCTTTGTCTTACTACCCGAAGATTTATCTTCGAGAGTACTTTTGAATAGTCTTCACTTAGTCATTGTACACATTCATTTATTGTTTTCTTTCATTTAGTTTTGAAACATTTGTTGCATTTTTCATTTACTGGAGCTCAGGTATATGCCCCCTCCTTTTATTTGTTCTTTCGATTTTTATGATATAAAATAAGCCACATCAGTGGCCAATTTTTATTTTATTTCAAATAAATAAAAATTTTATAAAAAGCAAAAGGTGGAGGCATATTATCAGTAGCAGCTCTCCGTACAAGTAATTCAGTAAGTACCTATAGTTCACCCAATTTTCGTATTAGTAGTAGAATCGCTAATGCGATTGCCTAAGAAGTTGAAAAGTCCATCCAGTCGGTGCCATTCGATGTTATTGATTGACCTTCCTCCTCCAGCAGGTGCATAAGCAATCGGTACTGCACAGCTACAAATATGAGTTGGATAGAATATAGAATAAAGATATACAAAAAAACCCAATCCTAACGATAAGGCCGAATAAATTGGATTGGGAAGTAATACTACTCCTAGACTTCCTAATTTAAGACCCGATCCCAGAAAGACTAAAAGAAAAATAACGTATTGTTCTAGGTAAACCTATTTGATTTTATGAAAAACAAGAAATAAATCGATATATTTCATTACTTTGTTGACTTGACAAGGAAAAAAAGAAGTTATCTTTGAAGATACATCTTAGACCTTAATTTACATTTGTAGAGAGATCGTAACGTATTCTTGAAGCAGAAGCTGAACGAGGCTAGGGTTCTTTGTCTAGGACAACAAAGAAACATAATTGGATCAATAATCCAAAATTCCATAGACTGAAAACTGATCTTTCGAAAGCCTCGAAATCATCGTTGATATCAGTAACTGGCTTAGATCTTAGCGATTTTGAAACAACAAAATAGGTGTTAGCATAAATTTATATTAAGAAAACTATAAAAAATTAAAAAATGTGAAAATGCCATAGCAAAACATAAAAAGTATGAACCTTCAATTCTCAATAGGAGTTTCTTCAGTTCATCCTTATAACCACCTTAGGGCCTCCTTGGGAGTTTTTTTTTCACCAATTTTCGGTGGCATCATTTTTTATGAGTTGAAAAAATCGGTACATTTTTTTTTTTGGACACTGATCATGGATGGTGTCTAAATAATCAAAATTTGATGTAGTGTAAATTTGACCGATTCTCTAAACCATTCAAATCAACGAGTTTTGGCCTTTTCCATAATCTTTAATTCTCTATAAAATAATTATTTCAGACCAACATATTTTCTTGAAGACTAACTTGTAAAAAAATTATATTATAATTAAAAAATACTTATAAGTAAATATAAGATAAGAAAATTACATTGTAATTAAAAATTACTTATGGGTAAAATATCACTTTCAATTTTTTCTTAAATTTATAAAATAAAAATACTATTAATAAGTCAAAAATTTAATTATAAAATATAAAAGTTACTTATAAGTAAAAAAAAATCAATTAAAATTATTTAAAGTATAAAATTAACTTATAGTTGTAAAATTTACTTATAAGTAAAAAGTATTAACTTAAAATTTTAATTAAATATTAATCTTATTTAATTTTTTAAGTTAAATATTAACTTATATTAAGAAAAATTATCTGTAAATAAAATCACTTATTTCATATGAGAAACTATAAACTAAGAATTTTACTAAGGGACATATATGTCTTATTCCTTTAAAAATCTTACAGATTGATTGAATAATAAACTTTCAAACATATATTAGACAATATTAAAAATCGCTACTAAAATCATTTAAAATTGATCCGCTCATAAGCGCTTAAAATCAATAATTTAAAAAATGTTCACAGCGGGGAACATCATAACTCCCAAGCAAGCCCTTAGTTATGTTCACACTAAGGAAACAGATGTTAAATTTTAATTAAATAAAAAAAATAAATAAATAAAAAATATATATATATATATATATAAATTCGAAAAATAAAAACATCAACACAGGCAATTACACAACTGAACTCGTAAGAGACATGCAATTTCATCTATATTAAGTACAAAAATGCTATTTGTACAGGGCCACATTAAAAGGGTAAGAGACATGCAATTTCATCTATATTAGGTATAAAAATACTATTTGTATAAGGCTACATTACAGGGGATAGATGTTATCACATGGACGAATTATTAGTAAAATACTTAGCCAAATTTTCGCTTTTGATGACACTGAAGTTCCATTCTGTCAACCAACGAATTTACACAATGTACACGAAAAAAGATATGGGTAGCAATGTAAAGGAACACATAATTTACAAGTAAACACACAACTTGTTTATTACCCCCACAATAATACAAGAACACGAAAGAACACCACACCCTCCCTTCCCTCTATCTCTTGTTAGTCCAAACCTTTATATATATAGAGTCAACATTTGTGTGCAATTAACACCCTTAACTGCCAAGGGATAAACCCCACCCACTATGACTAAAACTACCTCTCACTACATTTGCAAGAAACTACCCATACTTTCCACCTGTATGGACCACGAAAACTGCCAAACACATGTGTCAAACATGTACTTGATTTGGACACCCGAATTTGTGGATTGGAGCACACCTTGCCAATTTCTACCAATCCACAACACTTCGACATTGGCCAAATTGAAGCATCACGCCCACAAATTGAAACCCACATTTTTCTTGCTCAGAAATCCGAAGTGTGAACCATCAATACACATGTCCGCAAAACTTCGGCATGAGGGCAAGTCGTGCCTGTGATGTTCTACCCTTAATGTAATTAATATTTATAATTATTATTTTATCTTATCTTTTTTATTCTATTTTATTATTAGTTTTAAAATCATACTAGGATCTAATTATTTGTATTTAACTCAAGTAGACATTTTATAGTAAAATCAAAATATATCATGAAAACTAAATTAATAATATAAAGAATAAAAATAACCGCCAAATTTATATTATAACAAAAGAGAGCTTGCTTTACAAAATACGATTAACGAGTTAGCTATATGACAATCCAAAAATCTCTAGTCAAAAGAAGTGCCTGCCAATTTTTCAAAAAGTTTTCCTTAGATCTAACCTATAGCAGGCTCATGTGGCAGTATATCAAAGTCAGTTAATTCATTCCATTTTTACTACATTCCTTTACTATGTACCATCACCATATATTACACGATATTACTCTATTGTCTACTCCGCGGATATCATAATATTTACATAACGACATGTAATCAAGTCATAGATATCAACCAACACTAGCACAAAATCTTTATATTCCTCAAAAGTTTCATTCTCCTCAACCTCGTCAACATCTGTATAAAAACGAGTGTAGTTGGTCCGTGAATAAATAACATGTATAACTGTGAGGTCCTTAGTGATCTGGGCATGTCTGTTGTTCGGATGACTTCGATTTCTCGGAAAGCCATCTACAGTACAAAATATAAAGTGTAAACAATAAAGTTCAGTAAATATGATGGTGCAATGATGTCAATCAAATGTACTTGGGCCCCGTATCCTTATTATGGTGTACCGTGTGAGCTCAAAATAACATGGCATTCACTTGCGCTCAAATCAATGCCAATGCATCTGTCCTTGCTTAACAAGACTCAGGATGCCACTCAGAATATAATATATATAATCAAGGCTTGGCCTAAGTATAAAGTGCTCCCCATGCCTATCCGCAGTCCCAAGGCCATCAAGGAACCTCCTGACAGTGCCTGTATACAAGTGCCGAACTCCAAATACCCTATCCTTGGCTACCCTTAATGACCGTCAGGAACCTCAAAGTGGTATATTTATTCGGACACAATAGTACGATACACCTATAATGGGATTTACATTTAAAATTTTCAACCACACACTCCATGAGAATGACAACATAAGTTTGCATGACCTTGAAAACGTATTATCCATATGATTTCCAAATAAACTCAATGCAAAATTGTCCCACCACCATGTCACATAAAGAAAACAAACACCAATAGACACATAACTTCACATATTAATGTATTTTGTATTGTAGTTGAAAAACATCAATATTTACCTTTTTCGCGATTTTCTTTATCAAGATCTGCATTAATAAAATAATCTCTACATTAGTCATAGCTTATCATATTATTTCCAAGTTACCAAATCTAAACTAAGCCTATAAGATAATATAATTTACTTAGTAAAATATCCCTTGGAATAATACTAATAATGACACTATTTTACTACCAATAAGTAGTAGTAGTAGTATAATAATAATAATAATAATAATAATAATAATAATAATAATAATAATAATAATAATAATAATAATAATAATAATAATAATGAAATTCTTGTTATTGTTATAAAAGAAATTCCATAATTTCTAAAATAAAATTAATACATATAAAAATTAAGCTTGCCAATACACTACAATATTATTTTCCATTTCATATTTGATCCACTTTTCATTTCATTTAACACACAAATCTGTGTGTATGTGAGCGCGCGCGCGTGTACATAGATACCCATACCTATTAATCAATTTCTTATCCAATCCATATGATACTTTGCTAAATTTTCAACATACCTCACCCTTGACACTATGCATAACAACATTTTACTTCTCATCTTATCACATAACTAAATCAAAGTAATTTATGTTTAAACCTCGAATGCTATATTTTCTCTCCAATTGACCATGTCGACATATAACATCTATTAGTGGCTCAATTTCCATAATCAATATCATGATGATATTAACAACTATTATACTAAATCATTTTCTATCTCTACTCTCTTTCTTCTTTAATTACTTCAAACCATTTTTCTCAATTTCATCTTTTTACCATCTTATCCCAAAATCTCTTTCACACAATCTTTGATAATACAAGATAAGTAAACTAAACTCATTATTTCTTGAAATAACTTATAGATTTTTAAAACTTTTAGAGTTAAGATTTTGAAATAGAGAAATTATGATTCACCATCCTTGATTACTTAATTAAATTTAAATCTAATTTCATCTTCCTTCAATTAGTAAAGAACCCTAAAACAGTTATTTTAATTCTTACTCATAAATCAATTAAGTACTTAAAACAAATAATTAATTAAATTATTACCTAAATAAATAAAAAATTAACTAAACAATTAACTAAATAATTAACTAATTAATTAAATTAGATAAAGAAGGAAAGCTAGAAACTTACCTCAAAAGGAAAGAAGATGGAACGTGTCCCCAATTCCACAATCATCCCCAATTTTTTAGGGGGTGAGAAGGGTTTAGTGTGCAATTTCCAAATTGCATTTTAACCCTTAGGGTAATTATGCAAATATCTTATTTTCTTATAAAATTGCACTTTTGATCCTTGGGTAAATATGCTATTACTCTATATATATATATATATATATATAAACAATTCTTATAACATTTACACTTAAATTCAATTAAGTTCATAAACATTTTTTTAATTACTTTCTAAAATATTAAAATATTTGTTAGAAAATTTCGGGATGTTACATTATCCACCACTTAAATAAATTTCGTCCTCGAAATTTAAAACCTATCGAATCATTGTGGATATTTAATCTTCATATCTTCTTCCCGTTCCCATGTTACTTCTTCTGAGGTTTCATTTCTCCACAAAGCCTTGACAAGTGGAATATGTTTGTTTCGTAATTGTCTAACCTCTCGAAGTAAAATTTTCACTGGTCTTTCTTCATAGGTTAAATTAGTTTCTAGATCCGTTGGATTATCCGGTAATAAATGTGAAGCATCTGGAACATATTTTCAAAGAGTAGAGACATGGAATACATTGTGTATTCGATCCATTGAAGCTGGTAAGTTTAACTTATAGGATACTTTACCAATCCGTTCCATGATTTCAAAAGGACCAATATATCTGGGACTAAGTTTTCCCTTTTTCTCAAATGTAAATACCCTTTTCATCAGTGCAATTTTCAGTCTCCGACAGCGAATTCTAGTGGTGTCCTTCGTCTATTGGCATACTTCTTTTGACAATCTTGAGCAGTAGCAAGGCGTTGACAAATATTTTTTACTGCATCAACCATATTCCGTACTAGTTCTGGCCCTAAAACTCATTTCTCTTCAATTTCATCCCAATGTATAGGCAATCTACACTTGCAGCCATATAAAACCTCAAAAGGAGCCATTCCAATTGAAGACCGGTAACTATTGTTATATGAAAATTCTATCAAGGGTAGATACTTGTTCCATTTTCCCTGAAAATCTAAAGTACAAGCGCGTAACATATCTTCTAATGTTTGAATGGTTCATTCCGACTGGCCGTTTGTCTGAGGATGGAATGATGTACTAAATGAGAGTCTAGTACCTAAAGCCTGGTGTAATCCTTTCCAAAATGCCAACAAGAATCGAGGATCCTGATCAGATACTATTGATGTTGGTATACCATGTAGACGTACAATTTATTGTACTTACAATTAGCCATGTCAACAAGTCGAGTTGGCCGAACCACAAGCGGAAACTCAAAGCTCGGGCTCGGCTCGAGCAAAACAGGTCCGAGCTTTTTTAAGGCCCGAGCTAAGTCGAGAAAAACTTGGCCAAAAAAATAAGGCCCGAGTCGAGTTGGCTCGTATTTTTTTTTTTAATTCGTTATAAATCTATATTTTTTATAATATATTTAAAATTTGTGCAATTTATACGTGTTATAAATAATAACTAAATATTAATATATAAAAAAATACATTTAAACTTTAAAAAATTAATAACTAAATATTAATATATAAAAAAATACATTTAAACTTTAAAAAATTAATTTTTTTTATATATTATTTAGTCACGGCCAGTGACAAGCCCGAGCCGTGCCCGGCTCGAGCCGACCTCCCAAAATGGGGCTCGGACCGCTCGGGCTTTTTCCAAGACGAGCCTGAGCCGCCCGATTCGACGAACTTTTTTGTCATCCCTACATATAATTGGGCATATTGTTTTGAGGTAAAAGTGGTTCGAATAGGCAAAAAGTGTGCCGATTTAGTTAGTCGATCCACTATAACCCAAATAGCATCGTAATTCTTTTCTGTTCGCGCTAATCCCACCAAAAAATCCATCGTAATCTTTTCTTATTTCCATTCAGTATTTTGCAAAGGTTGGAGAAGTCCCGCTGGACGTTGATATTCAATCTTAACTTGTTGACATGTCAAGCATTTACTCACATATTCTAAGATATGATGTTTCATTCTCGGCCACCAAAAATGGAGTTTAATATCACGATACATTTTTGTAGCTCTTAGATGAATAGAATATAAAGTGTTATGTGCTTCCGCACAGATCTCAGTTAGAAGAGTTGACTCATTAGGTACATAAATTCAATTACGGAATAAAATTACTCAGTCTTTTTCTATTTGGTATACTGAATTTTTGCCGTCCAAAATCTACTGACGAATCCGTTTTAAGGTTTTATTAATCAACTGCTGTTCTTTGATACGTTCCCGTAATGTAGGTTGAGCTATGAGATTTGTATTTCCAAAAATTTCTAGGTTAAACAGTTGAACATCTCGTTGTAATTGTACTGGTAACTTATTTCCATTCAAAGTCTTTCGAATAAGGGCATCGGCTACAACATTAGCTTTTCCGGGATGATAATTGATATTACAATCATAATCCTTGACCAACTCAAGCCGTCGCCTTTGTTGCATGTTTAATTCATTTTGAGTGAAAAAGTATTTCAAACTCTTGTGATCTGTATAAATCTCACAATGTTCTCCATAAAGGTAATGCCTCCAAATTTTCAATGTAAACACCACAGCTACTAATTCTAATTCATGGGTAGGGTAATTCTTTTCATATTCCTTCAATTGGCATGACGCATAAGCAATAACCCTACCATTTTGCATTAAAACACATCCAAGTCCATTTTTAGAGGCATTACTATACACCACAAATTTTTCGGATGTAGACGGAATAGCTAGTACCGGTGCTGTAGTCAGCCTATTCATAAGTTCCTGAAAACTTCGCTCACATGCCTCCGTCCAGTTGAAAGGTACTCATTTTTGAGTTAATTGAGTTAATGGAACCGTAATCCTCGAAAATCCCTCGACAAAACGACGATAATATCCTGCATGTCCCGAGAAACTTCGAACTTCCATGACAGTAGTTAGTCGTGGCCAATTTGTTATAGCTTCGATCTTACTCGAGTCAACGTAAATCCCGTTTGCAGAAACTACATGACCAGGAAATACCACTTGCTAAGCCAAAATTCAAATTTCGTGAATTTCACAAAAAGCTTATTGGCTTGTAAAATAGATAGAGCCTAGCGTAAATGTTGAATGTGTTCTACTTCACTTTTAGAGTAAATAAGGATATCGTCAATAAAAATGATAACGAATTTATCTAAATATTCTTTGAACACTCGATTCATTAAGTCCATAAAAGCAATAGGGGCATTAGTTAAACCAAATGGCATGACCAAAAATTCATAATGTCCATATTTGGTACTGAAAGCAGTTTTCGGTATATTTTCTTCTTTAATCTTTAATTGATGATATCCTGAACAAAGATCAATCTTGGAGAATATTGTGGCACCTTGAAGTTGGTCAAGCAGATCATCTATCTGCGGAAGAGGGTATTTGTTCTTGGTTGTCACTTTATTTAGTTCTCGATAATCAATACACATTCTCATTGCTCCATCATTTTTCTTAACAAAAAAGACTGGAGCACCCCAAGGAGAAAAACTTGGGCGAATGAATCCCTGATCTAGTAATTCTTGTAATTGTAGTTTCAACTCTTTAAGCTCTGCAGGTGCCATGCGATATGGGGTTTTTGATATAGGACGAGTCCCAGGATTTAGATCAATGGAAAAATCAATTTCTCGATCATGAGGTAGTCCAGACAACGTTTCAAGAAAAACATCAGGAAATTCTCGAACTACTGGAATTTTATCTAAAGAAATTTCTGGTTTGATTTCAGTGTTATAAACATGGACCAAATAACCTTCACCACCATGTTGTATCATCTTCCGTGTTCTAATATTTGATACTAGCAAAGTAGATAAATGTTTGACTATTTCTTGGAAGGTTAGTAATCCACCATTTGATAAATGAAAATTAACAATTTTCCTTGAACAATCTAGATTGGCTCGATACTTTGATAGCCAATTCATACCCAAAATGACATCATAGTCTTTCATATCTAGAAGAATAAGGTTCGCAGGAAGAGAATAAGTGTTGATCATCACCTCACAATCATTTATTATTTCTTTAGTTCGTAATGTTTGGCCAGATGGAATAAGTACCTCTAACTCATACTTCAAACTATCAATTAGCAAGTGAGTCTTTCCAACCATGATAATAGATATAAAAGAGTGGAAAGATCCAGAATCAAAAAAAGCATAAGAAAAAGTTCCAGTAATAGGAAGCTTGCTAGCAATGAATGCTTGAATATCGCCTGAAGTACTTTCATTCAGTGCGTAAACTCTATCAATAGTATGATTTCCATTATCCTTGTTTCTCCATACATACCCGTGATATATATCCTTGTTTACCACAATTATAGCAAGTAATACACGAGCCAGTGTGAACCTTGTTATACTTAAGGGATATCGCACTACCCACTGGTTGACCGTCGGGACGTGGCCTCTTCCCATGATTATTATCTGGAGGTTAAACATTATTTCTAGGCCCTTGTCTCAGATGAGGTCCTCTCTTTAAATTATTTAAATTGTCATCTCTCTACCAACGAGGTCGTTTAAGGAAATTAGAGTGATGCCGCTCTCGTGCTTCAGCAATATGATTCTCTACTTGCTCCGCTTCTAGTGCTCGTTCTGAAATAGTGGCAAAAGTCACCCCCTGGGTGCCTACGATCTTCACATCTCGATATAAGTCAGGTCAGAGCCCTTCAAGAAACCGTTCCACCTTATGCTCATTAGTACTAACTATATGAGAAGCAAAAAAAGAAAGTTCCTCAAATTTTCTAATATACTCTCCAACAGACATAGTCCCTTGTCCCAACTGAATAAACTCATTTAACTTTTGTTGTCTAGCAGTTGTGGTAAAATATTTCGTTAGAAAAAGTTCCTTAAATCGTGTCCATGTCATAGAGTCTACGGACTCAATGCTTTGCACCGTATCCTGTAGAGTCTACGGACTCAATGCTTTGCACCGTATCCCAACAGAATGTAGCGCTGCCTTGTAGCATAAAAGCAGCACATTTTACCTTTTCGGTATTTGGAATTCTACTATAATTAAACATGTTCCTCGTCGTACGTACCCACTCTTTTGCTTTCATCGGTTCAACAGTCCCATAAAAAATGGCAAGGTTTAGTTTCCTAAATCTCTCTATAGCATTCTCATTAATTCTTAGAGCTGGTGCAACTTGCATATACTGATTAAGCTGTTGTGATTGGATCTCCACTAACATTGTCAACCACTCTACTACTGCATCTCGATTATTTCCAATGGTCACAGATTCACTTGAATCAGCCATCTAACATAAAATAGGCTTTTAAGCCGATGATACATTTAAATATTGGTGGAACAAAAGTCTAAACTTGCTTATGAAAATTTTTCATTTTCATAAATCTTAAGATAAACTACATATTTCCTAACTTATATAGGATGATTCCATTAATATAATCATACTTATAATTAATCATTCTCACTATCAATTCAAAACATAATTTTATTAAATAAATTCAGTAAAAGTAATTTAAAAAAATATCATATGCGTGCCAACATGTCGTCATTTACTCAGTCCCCAACTATACATGTTAAGTCTTCAAGATGTTATCAAAACCTTGGCTCTGATACCACTCCTCTTAGCTGTGACGTTCTACCCTTAATGTAATTAATATTTATTACTATTATTTTATCTTATCTTTTTTATTCTATTTTATTATTAGTTTTTAAATTGTACCAGGATCTAATCATTTGTATATAATTCAAGTAGACATTTTATAGTAAAATCAAAATATATCATGAAAATTAAATTAATAATATAAAGAGTAAAAATAACCGCAAAAGTTATATTATAACAAAAGAGAGCTTGTTTTACAGAATACGTTAACGAGTTAGCTATATGACAATCCAAAAATCTCTAGTCAAAAGAAGTGCCTGCCAATTTTTCAAAAAGTTTTCCTTGGATCTAACCTATAGCAGGCCCTTGTGGTGGTATATCAAAGTCATCTAACTCATTCCATTTTTACTACATTCCTTTACTATGTACCATCACCATATATTACACGATATTACTCTACTGTCTACTCCATGGATATCATAGTATTTACGTAACGACATGTAATCAAGTCATAGATATCAACCAACACCATCACAAATCTTTATATTCCTCAAAAGTTTCATTATCCTCATTCTCCTCAACATCTGTATAAAAACGAGTGTAGAGGATCTGTATATAAATAACATGTATAGCTATGAGGTCCTCAGAAATCTGGTCATATCTGGTTGTTCGGATGACTTCGATTTATCAGAGAGCCATCTACATTACAAAATATAAAGCCTGAACAATAAATTCAGTAAATATAATAGTGTAATGATGTCAATCAAACATACTTGAGCCCGAATCCTTATTATGGTGTACTGTGTGAGCTTAAAATAACATGGCCTTTACTTTCGCGCAAATCAATGACATCCGTCCTTGCCCACCAAGACTCAGGATACCACATCAGAATATAATATATATATATATAAATCAAGGCCTAGCCTAAGTATAAAGTGCTCCCCGTGTCTATCCGTCGTCCCAATGCCATGAAGGGATCTCCTGAATGTTTACAAGTGCCGAACTCCAAATACCCTATCCTTGGCTACCCTTAATGATCGTCGGAGCCTCAAAGTGATATATTTATTCGGACACAATAGTACGGTAGACCCATAATGGGATTCACATTTATAATTTTCAACCACACTCCATAAGCATGACAACATAAGTATGCATGACCTTGAAAACGTATTATCCATACGTTTTCCAAATAAGCTCAATGCACAATTGTCACACCACCATGTCACATAAAGAAAACAAACACAAATAAGCACATAACATCACATATGAATGTATTTTGTACTGTAGTTGAAAAACATCAAAATTTACATCTTTCGCGATTTTCTTGATCAAGATCCGCATTAATAAAATAATCTCTACATTAATCATAGCTTATCATATTATTTCCAAGTTTTTAATTTACTTAGTAAAATATCCCTTGTAATAATACTAATAATTACACTAATTTACTACCAACAATAATAATAATAATAATAATAATAATAATAATAATAATAATAATAATAATAATAATAATAATAATAATAAATTCTCATTATTGTTATAAAAGAAATTCCATAATTTCTAAAATAAAATTAATACATGTAAAAATTAAGCTAGTCAATACACTACCATATTATTTTCCATTTCATATTTGATGCATTTTTCATTTCATTTAACACACAAATCTGTGTGTGTGTGTACATATATACACATACCTATTAATCAATTTCTTAGCCAATCCATATGATACTTTGCTAGATTTTCAACATACCTCACCCTTGAC
>CAIGRP010098371.1:744-15656 GCA_903798385.1 Fraxinus cuspidata
AGAGTAGAGTAGAGAATGAGATATTGATATTCGATAGTAAGTTTGGTGGGAAAAATATGTTGTAATAGATGAGTATTTATAGGGAAAAATGAAATAAAATAAAAATTATTAGGACCGTCACTGAATTTAAATTCAGTGATCGTTCTGGTCACTGAACTTTTTTAATTTTTTCCTACTCGTGGGCTCAGCTCGCCGAGTGGCTCGCCATCAGACGAGCTGCCCTGCTCAGCTTAGGCTCGATTGCCACCACTATGCTACATGGTCGCTAAAATTTAGAAGACTTTGTTCATTTCTTTCACTTTCACATTTCTTTTGTCATGTTCACATCAGTGTCTAATGTTAGAATATGTGATGGAATTGGACAAGGTGACCTAAATCGAAATAGATTTAAATTGTACTAACTTAGTTGAGACGAAATTAAAGTACAATGATCTATGTAGCTACTGCCACTACAGAGTTAAATCTTCGTAACACAAACACGAAGAGTTAAATTTTTATGTAGCTACCACCACCACCACCACTCACAAGCACCACATCCGCCAACATTAAAGCAATCGGTAAACCAAAAAATAAAAAACATAAAAAGCATTCAATGAAATTGAAAATTTTAAAAGTCGTGGTGGAAGGATGAGGAGAAGGTGATTGTGGGTAGCAGTGGGAAGAAGGAGAAGGAGGTCATGGCGGCACATAGATAGGAGGAGGAGGTGATTAAGGTGATGCCAATGGTCAGATGGTGGTGGAGGTGGTGACTATGATGATGGTCAGCGACGGCCGCAATGGTGTTGGTTTGTTAGGTTTGGTGTAGAATGGTATTAAGGTTTGGGATAAAAATGAGTTTGATTTTTGCGTTAGAACCAAACCAAGGCCGAACTAAATAGGTCGGTTCGATATGATTCTAAGAGTTTGTTTGACGTACATTTTTTTAGGAGAAAATGCTTTTTTTTATGCGATGAGGATTGCGTGGTTAAAAAGAATGAAAAGTTATTGATGTGATAAAAAATATTATTTTATTAAAAAATGTGTTGTTGAAATTTGACAATGAGTAGAATAATGAGAATGAAAATGAGAATATGGCTCAAATAGAGGCTAAGTATGTTTTCAAATGAATCTTATTATTGGAACCTAGAATCGACCAATTCTAGTTCTAGAAATAGAACCAAGAATCGAAATCAACAATTTTTATTTTATAAGGGTTTTTTTTTATTAATAAAAAAATTATTTTCTAAAGTCCCAACCCTTATTCAATTTTTTTTTCACTATAATTAACTCGCTCTTTTTTTTTTTGGCTTGCAAAAATTTGGAAATCAATCCGAACCAAATCGGAATGGTTCAATGCTACAAATGGAACCAAATTTGTTTATTCGATTCCGATTTGGTTCCAATACTACAATGGAACCAAACAGTTCCATTATCAAAGAAATGGTACTTCGAGATTTATAAAAATGGTAGTGTATTGGGAATATTTTTTTAAAAAGGGCATGGGATTAAATTTCCACATAGAATTAACCCAAAATGAAAAGAATATTGTTATTTATAGTGAAAACTATCGATAGTCTTCCTACGTGACATGCACTTAGCAGTTTGTTATTTGATGCATGAGGTATAAAAATTTGCCATATTAATATATTAAATAACAGACTGTCATGTGTATATCACATAAAGCGACTATCGATAGTCTTCAATATGAATAGCATTGTTCAAAGGAAAAAAAGCTACGAGTGGTTTAGTTTCGTCTAATTAGCCTACCTACGGTCTACCTAAAGAACCCATGATAAAAGTAATAAGAGTACTTACAGAAATACCCTTACTTTTGGGTCATTTTGAAAACTCATGAGAAATATGTATTAAAAGACAAATATACTATTTTCATTCAGTAAACATCTAAATATTTAAGGTGCTAAACCTACAAAGCAAAAGTCGGTGAGCAGCTAAAATATCTGGACTCTTTTAAGCTCTAAATCAAGGAAAATCGAAATTATAAGAGAAAATATTGCACAAATCAAGTCCAAACATGATCAATGGCTGCTTCAACTATCTTTCTTCAAAGTTTTCTTCCCTAAATTTGCAAATAATCCAACCAAAATCTATAGGGTTATATGTTTCTGATTTTATTTAATTGTTTCATATTTTGTTTGAAAGTTGTTGACTTTTTTATTTTAGTACATACGAAATTTCATCTTTAGATTAATAATTCTGAGTTAGTACATCATATTTGTATGAATTGAATTGAGTTAATACATATGAAAAATCAATTTTGAATCAATTTAAGTGATGCATGCAATGTAATTATAAAAATGAGATCTGAAAATATCACAAATCTATCTCATTTGAATTTATTTGAAGTAATTAAATAGATGAATGCATGTGTGTTTTTTAAAATTTAAATATGAATATTAATTCAAACTTTTTTTCCATTAAAAGTGACATGATGTAATGAATTTGATCGAAATTATATATATAAAAAATTAACATTGGATCAATTCAAGTGATGCATGCAAGTGTTTATGTAAACGAGAGCGAGAAAAGTGACTTCTTTCTAAAAATGTCGCAATCCATCTCATTTGAATTCTTTAGAATCAATTAAATATATGCATAAATGTATTTTTGTGAAAAAAATTAAATGTGAATATGAATTTGAAAATTTGTTTTACATTAAAAGGTGTCACGGTGTAATACTTTATTTGTGTTTTGCATTAGGAATTAAGCCTGTTTGATAGCCATTATTTGAGAAAAGTAATATTTTGAATTGTAATTTTCAGCAGATGGTTAAAAAATAAAAAAAGTTTTTGAATTTACTTGCAAAATAATTTATTATATGAATGTGTGGTTAAAAATAAGTATATAAAAAAAGAATTTTCAAATAATGAGCATCAAACGTTGGCTAAAATGTTAAAACTTGAAAGTGACATTCTCTGTCACCATTTTCTAAAAATGTTACAAGCTATTTCATTTGAATTATTTATGATCAATTAAATAGATGCATACATGTGTATTTATGAAAACTGAATATTAATATAAATTCAAATTTTGTTTTATATTAAAAAGTGGAAAGATGTAACCCTTTATTTGCATTTTTTGCAAATGAGTTTGTTTGTTCAAAATTAAAAGTGACATACCACGTCACTTTTTTTTTAAAATAAATCTGACGCTATTTCATTTTCATTTCTTTTTTCGGATGATAAAATTAATTTCTTCATTTGTTATGAAGGCAATTGGAACAAGATAACAAATATAAGAGTGACAAAATGATTGAAATTGTTGTTCCAATAGAATGCACAAATAACAATGTTTGTAAAAACATAAACGTAACATTTTTAAAAAGTGATATGTTAAAAAAGTGATAATTATTGAAACAAGTGACAAAAACTCAAGTGAGAAACACTATAAAAAGTGACAAAATCTAAAAAAAAAAAAAAAAGTAACAGAAATAATATAGACATAATTAATACGAAATTTTGTAATCTAATCGATTTTAAGGGACTAATCTAATATTTATTTTTAAGGATAGTGAGCCTAGTTTTCCCATTAATTCACCTGTGTACTTTTTATTTTTGGTTTCACTTCTCAACTTGTAACTGTAGAGGGTAATGTCCCCACTTTGGTGAGTTTTGATCTCCTACCCCATAACCATATGGGAAGGACTATAAATATATTTGAAACTACTTGTTTGAATGCCCGGAAAAGAAAGATACATGTAAATTATTAAAATTCTAATTTAGTTGAGCATACCCCTACAATTGTTTGGGATCTTGTTGCAGATGGCCAATTGTTTGGGATCTTGGTGCATTTAATTACGAGGACACTAAGGTAGAATTGGTTTGAAAAATAGGTACTTTACCAAATTAATGAATTAAGAATTTAGAATTTCACTAATATTATATTATTTACATCTAGACTTCTCCTAAACACCAGTTTTACCAAACAAACCCACAATCAAAACCTCCCAATTAACCCCATGAAAATTGAAACCCCGTCTTTAACATATTCGAGAGACCAAAATCATATCATCAACATGAGAATTTAAGGTGTTGTTCTCTTTGTATTTCAGTTTTATGTTTTGAGTGTCCATTTTGAGATTGTTGAAAATGTGTTCTTTTTGTCATTTTGAAAAATTGTTTTGAAAACACCCGAAACGCGTTTTAAAAATTTAGATTTGATTATAACTGAAAACACCCGAAAACAACTAATTTTTCGTTTTGAGTTTTCTTTGTAAATTTTTAACTTATTTTCAAAAACGTGTTTTCGGAAATGAAAAAGAAAACGCGTTATCACGATTTTGGAAAATCGAAAACAAAAAACGATTTGAAAATGATAAAGAGAATATGCCCTAAATGTCTAATACATCAATGGAAGCAACATGAAGTGTTGATCGGAGTGAGTTTTTTTTTTTTTTTTTCATGAATCATGTTACAATGACATAATCTTTGACACAATGATTGACACGTCACATGTCACTTTATCATTGGACCGTTTTAAATATGATAAGTTTTTCGTTCAATTACATATTTCCAACACCCATTATGTCACTCTCTATCAATCATTTTCTGACAAAGTACGTAACCTTTTTTTTCCATTGAGGAGATTTAGAGTCAGAATGCGAGAAGACAAAGTGGTCGATTTAGGTTAAAACTCTATAAGCTTCAAATAAGAAAATATTAAGTTTTGAAATTTTATTTTTGAAAATCAACATTATTATTAGTAAAAAAATAATAAAAAAAAAAAATTATACCTTGGTAGGTCTATGAATTTCCTATTTAATGTTTGAAAAATATTATTTATAAATTTTATTTATTCCTCGACCATTTTTTAGCACACAATATTTTCTAGTAAATTTAAAAATATTTTAAAAATTATAGGAGAATGTGATAGTTATCTAATTCAGCCCGTGTTTGGTTTGGATAAAAATCATTTTAGTAAATTTTGATAAAAATTGATGAATTGTGTAATTGAAAATTGATAAATATTATAAGTCTTATAAAATATATATGATTGAAAGGCTTAAATCACTGAGTGGGGACATTGGAAACCCAATTTTTAGACTACCATGAAAAATGCATGTGATACATCACTAGTTGCATATTTTTTTAAAGATTGACGATGTATAAAAAGAAAGTGTGAATTTTTATTTTATTTTGTTAATGTGATTTTGATCCAATCAAATTTCGTCACATTATCCATAGGTAAACAAATCTATTGGTTGTGATGTACATATAAAATAATTGGATTGCCACGCACACAAAAAATTCTTATTATATATCATCATTTACATAATATTTTATAGACCCAATTAAATTTCACCACAAATATGTAATTGTTACGTAGGTATAGCACCGTGTAACACTCTAGTCTACTACCCATTTTAGCGAAAAAAACATAATCAGATTAAACCCACCTCTTCACCTAGTTTGTTTCTTCCGAGCTCTCTCTTTTGACAGAGGAATGGCGGCGAGGAACGCATTGCTCAAGTACCTGAGGGTGAATGTTCATTCTGTACCACTTCAAAACCCCGGAGCCGGCCTCGGTGGGGCGCTGTCGCGGCTCATCAGCAGCCGCCACTTATGTGCGGAAGTGAAGGGCTCTTTCCTTGACAAGTCTGAGGTCATGGATCGTGTCCTCAATTGCGTGAAAAATTTCCAGAAAGTCGATCCCTCTAAGGTAACACGATCATTTTCAGATTCTTTTGTTTTTTTCCTACTTTGCATTCATATTACTAATTAATAGAGTGATTTTAGTGGCTTGAAAGAATTAGGTTTTTTGGGAACATTAGGGTTTATCAGTTCAAACAGTTTTTGGTATTTGAATCTCGTGGGTTTGGAAATATATTGGTCAGCTTGCTGCAATTAATGCAATTATCATTATAGCCGAGGTAATGTACTGGTGTTTACAATTTGTTTAGGGTTTTTTCAGACAATTAGGGTCGAAGAAGTGAAATACTGTAAATTGTGTAGGTAAAGTAATAACTGTCTTCATGTGGGGTCAAATGTTGAAATCCCTTGAGATTCGTTTGATTGCAAGGGTGGAATTTGGTTGGAAAGAAAATGAATTCTAGGGAATTGAATTGTCTAGAATTGTTTTTTTAGGAATTGTCAATTAATTGTGTTTGATTTGTATAATTTTTCACGTGGAAAATATTGAAATTTTGGATTTTTTGGTATTCGTTTGACTTTATTTTACATAAAATTTGTCCATTAAAGGGATAGAATTTGTTTCAATTGTCAAAAATAAAAAATAATAATAATTAAAAAAAGGTAGTCTGGAAACCCAAATCCCACCAAATTGGTGGGAATTGAATCAAAACCATGGAATTGGAACCGTGTGAGGCAAAAGATGGAAAATGAATTGCCAAGAAATTTTCCCAATCAAACGTGACTTTTGGTAGAAGATGGAATTTCATTTCCAAGTTACATGGAAAAATTGCCAAATCAAACAGACCTTATTATATGGGGAATAGATGATTCTCTGGATATCGTGTACATCTGCCATTGCAAGTAACTTTTACAGGCAAAAGTTTCTCATCCCAAATGTTTTCCCATTTTAGTAAAGTAAAAACCGTGTCCATGTCGAGGTCAAATGTATTAATCTTTTGGTTAGATTAACCTGGTTTTCCCTAAGCCATTTCCCCATTCCATATAGTGATCCATATGTAGGGGTGAAAACTAATACGTGCCCATATAATTTTATGTTTTGCTAGTCCCGATACATCTTGCAATGTTTAATACAATCGAAGAGTATATAGCCCTAAGTTCCCTCTGAAAACTTATGAAGATGTGGATGTGTTTATTATACTGGAGAATATCAATACAAGTTCAATAACCTTTTAGATAACTTGGAGATGCTGAAAGTGTAGGGTGTGAAACATATGGGGAAAAAATAGCTGTCTGGAGTGCCGTTTTGGTTATGACTAGGATCTGGAGGCCTGGACTAGATAGGAAGTTGGCTTTTCTTTCTTTGATGGCTAGAGCAGGAGAGTGAGCATGGAAAAAAGAATATTTATACTCCTATCCTCACGTTTAACCATCATTTCCTTCACTATCACCATTATCACTACCATGAGTGTCCAACATCACCACCAATAAATACAGTCACCATGTGTAGTTGTTGGTAGTGGAGGCCAGCAGTGGCAATAACAGAGTTGAGTGGTGCTTTTTATTTTTGCGCCTCACTTCATTTAGTTCTATATGACCTTTGTGAAATTCAAATGAATTCACCAAAATAGGCAGTAGTAGATCCATTATTTTACTTCTATTGTGGGATTACCCCTCTTTCGAGATCTGAGAAATACCTTCCCCAAGAATATAATTTGATCGATTAATTGGAAATGGTCGAGCATATAAATCATGATACTTTTGCTGTTATAAGTTATGAAGCTTGGACTCGGACTTGGGTATGGGCATGAGCATCGGGTATGGGTACGTATCTAAGTGTCGGATCTTTTATTTTCTAAAATGTAGGATACGGGGAAATGGATAAAAAGAGTCCAAATTTTGGACACGGGTACGTGGGTACGCCTTTCAAACTTCAATTTTTTCACTAATCCAAGATGTCTTTTTGAGTAGATCAAAATCAATTATTCACAAAGAAAGAAACGAGTATTGAATAAAGGGTTAAGATGGATAAAATATAATTTTGGGATTTAATTTTCAATTATGAGAATTGCTAAATATTATATAAATAAAAAATGAGGGACTTGATTGCGTTTTGGACTTATTGAAGCACCGAGTGGCACTATATGGAATCCATTTTTATTTTATATAAGCAAAATCTTAAACCACCGATACAGAGAGATAAAGAAGGAAAAAAAGAAGAAAATGGAAAGAAAAAGAAGGCAGCGTCGCCTCCTTTCTCCACCCTCTCGACTGCGATGCTAGGTTTATAGAGAGTGAAAAGGGGAAAGAAGAAAAGGGAAAGAAAAGGAAAAGAAGAAAAAGAACGAAGAAGCAAAAACGATAAAGTGTTTGGTTGAAACTTGGAGGATCCAACACATATCTCATACCCATGTCATGTCGTGTCATGTCGGGCACGAGTACTCTGACTATTTCGAAGAGTCCGAGCATTAGAGGTTATAAACAGAATGGAAAATCTGGATGTTTGGTCTAGGATGAATTGATACCATTTATCTGGTTTCCTGAGTTTTATATGATGGCTTAAACTTTATCTTCTTTTTGATACAAAATGTCGTGGATCCAATGTTCCATTAATGTCATAAAGCAAACAAAAGAAATACCTTCATTTGATTTATGTTGATCTTGCAAGACATACGTACATCTTTATTCTTCTACTAGATGAGTTTGTAGTTTCCTTTACACGGGTTGGTTTGGGTTGGAGGTGGAACTTGCAGACGGTGGGTAAGTTGTTGATGGTGGTTGTAGGGTAGTGGTGGTGGATTGCTGAAACATGATGATGCAAAAATATGAAATGGTTGCTAGCATTTTATGTTTTTCATTGTCTACCTTGTATGTTTATTATTGACATTTATTTATTAGCTGCATTTGTCAAAATGCTTCCACTAAAAGTTTTCAATAAAGGGATTAATTTCTATTGCATTTGCATTTGTATTTGTTTCAGGTTACCCCAAATGCGCATTTCCAAAATGATCTTGGGTTAGATAGCTTAGACACCGTCGAAATTGTGATGGCTCTTGAAGAAGAGTTTGGATTTGAGATTCCGGACAATGAAGCAGACAAAATCAACTCTATCAATCTTGCTGTTGACTTCATTGCATCTCACCCGCAGGCAAAATAATGGAACAGTGAGCGTTATCTTCAGATTTTTTATGTTCGAATTTCTTTTTTCCTAGAAAGAAGAAAACTTATCTTCCAGGTTCAGATATCAAATCTCTCTTTTTAATGTATGTGGGATTTGTGCCAGAGTTTATTTTGCTTCTTATGAGCTTTGCATAATTCCTGGTGATGGAAACTACTGGTACGGTATAATGGTTAATTGATTTGCTCTCATAAAGACTGATTGGTTGATCATTCTCTCTTCCAATCGGCATGGAAATTTTTTATCATAATTCATTCAGTTACATTTTGGTTGCAGCATTTCGTGTTCATTACTTGGTCACTATATTCTTAATTCTTCATTATTTTGTTTGATCATGGTTTTGAAGTGATAAGGTAATTTAGTTTGCTATATTTACAAAGGTTTAAAAAAAATATAGTTGATACTAATGTCAAATATTTGAGAATGCTAAGAATGATTGTTAGTAAATATTGGATCTTTTCTTCATTCTCTCTGAACTAATCTTTTTCGTTGTATCAATAGCAAAAAACACAAGGTTGCTACAAACGTCGATTGAGGTTATTAGCTTGACATTACTGAAGTATTTGAATGGTCCCCAACATTTTCATTTGTGCGTCCTCATGTTTCCAACCTTTCGTTTGGGCTTAACCTTTCAAAAAAAAATTGTACTTGGTGCGTGGTATATGATTCATTGGTATAATTGTTTAGAAATAATTTTCCTCCCTTTATTACCTACTTAGTAGTATTCAAAGTGGAAGAAAATTATTATTACATAATTATATATAGAAGTTATTTATCAAGTGACTATTGCGTGTTCTAAATAGATGGTTTCCGTTGGGGTAACTCAAACTTTGAATTTAATCAATTTTTGTGTTTCTTGTCAAATTTATTTAGCTCTTATTTGATGGACATTGGGGAAAAAATGATGTTTTGAATAATGATTTGTTGGAGAGTGTGATTTAAAAAGTATGAAAAGTTTTTGGGTTTAGGTATCGAATATTTTATTATTAATGAATGTATGGTTAAAAATGAATATAAGAAATAAAGAGTTTTAATTTGAAGAGAGATGAGTGGTTTAATTTAAGAGTTAATTAAAATGATTAAATTTATTTGTGTGCTACATGTCCATTAATCAAAATTTGAATTATTGAAATACAAATGGACCTATCTTTGCGGGATTGGACACACCTTATCACATTATTACGTGTCCACAATCCGTGCACCAGTACCACATTTGTATTAACGAACACGGACCATAATGGGATGGACGTTTATCACTTGTTTGATGCTTAGCCCAATAGCCCCTATTTGGTGGTCTTTTTTTTTTTTTTTTCAAATAGTAATTTTTTGAAAAGTGTGTGGTTAAAAAATAAGAAAAAGTTTTGGGTTTACGTATAAAATATTTTATTGTTAAATGTGTGGTTAAAAATGAGTGTAAAAAAAAATAAGTTTTGAAAGAATGAGAGACAAACATGGGCTTATAGGCGTATTTTCTTGTAATATTTGATTGTTTCATATAAACTTTTTGTAGTGTTCTATTGGTTCACTAAATCAAATAAATATTTTTGATTAAAATGCGATAATTCAATTTTGTGGTATGGGTAATTGTATCGGTTATTTTTTTTTTTTCTGGGCACTTAAGGTCTAAAGGACTTTTTAACTGTACTACTCGTGTACCTAAAATTTCATTAATTAATTAGTACAACTTGTCTTTGATAATACTTTTCGTCCCAAAATTCAATTAGGAGGAAGTAAAATAATTTATTTGCTCATCGTATTATTGAATATATATATATAGAATTGTGATAAAATATATTTTTCTCATTTTAAAGGAAAAAAAAATAAATTTATTGATAGAATTTATCGTCAAATAACAAGATGGACTAATTATTGAAAAAAAAAAAAGTTAAATTTGAAGGAAAAAATAAATTAAAGGTTGAGCAAAAGTTGAGAACCGCGTCAACAAATTGCCAATGTAAGCACCCTGGTTGTTTGAAGCCCATTTAAAAGCCAGTCTTGCTGAAGTAATACATAAGGGGCAACTTATAAAAACACCTTAAAAATTATGGGTTCTTTGAAAAATTATATGAAAAGTGTTGTGAAAGTAAGAAATGCTGTTTAAAGTTAAGTGAGATTTTTTTTATAAAAAATGTTATTTTCTCTATCACAAAAGCTTAATTCACGTTTAACAAAATACAAAATAAATAACATCTAAAAGAAATTCTTATAAGGAAAGTGAAAGTTTAGCCAAAGATATATTGTGTCATTTTAATTAAAAAGTAGCATAATATATTATGCAACTTTTTAATGAAATGGTCACAAAATGCAAATATCAAGAAAAAAAAAATTGTATAAACACTTTCACTGTTCATCAGAGCATTTTCAATGTCATTTATAGGTTATCATAGCCTCATCAAATACATCTTATTTTCTAACTCATACGTATGTCTTTCATTTGACACCCAATCATTATCTGTATCATAATCCTTATCATGTTTGTCTCATCTCTCTTTTTGCGGCATTAAATATAGATTAAATTCAATAAAGTGATAGACATTCAAAAAGGTGATGAACACTAAAAAATGTGACAAATACTAAAAAAAATGACAAAAAATACTTAGCACCAATCAAAATCTTATAATAGATACAGAAAATAATTTATTTTCTTTTGCATGTTGTCTTTTTGTGCTTATAATTTACTTCTATTAATTAATATTAACTTGGATTTGGAAGATATTAAATAAAGTGACAAAAATTCAAAAAAGTAACAACAACTGAAAAAAGTGACAAATAATATTGAACACCAACTATAATTAAGATATTTTGACACCATTCGCAAATAGAGATGAATTTTGATTAGAGTTAAAATTTGGACACCAACAAATTTGTTGACGATTGGGACCTTTGTTGCCTCAAATGCAGATTTGTACACATTGAATATTGCTCAATGTGCATCAGACTGCATGATATGCGTAGAGATTCGTTATCGTGTTTGAATGCAAAAACAATTTCGGGGAATCAAAGATTCATTTTTAGTAGAAAGCAAAAAAAATAAAAATAAATAAAGAATAAAAAATCTCAGAAAGAAGCATGATCAAGCAATTAAAAATAATAATAATAATAAATAAAAAAAACAATCTAGCCCCCGTTTGACAACCATTAATTGAAAAATCTTTTTTCTATATACTAATTTTCAACCACACATTCACACAATAAAATATTATATACGTAAGTCCAAAATTTTTTTATACTTTTTAACCACAAATTTTCCTAAAAAAATAATATTCAAAATTTTATTTTTCCCAAATAATAACGGTCAAACATAGGCTTACGAACATCTCTTTGCTTTGCAAAACCAGTAGATACAATGCTTTTTGAAACAAACGAGTAAAGTTTAAATTCAATAAAGAATCCTCTTTCCACAAGTCCAAATTAGAAATCACATCAAATTTATATATTTAAAATTAGGCCAACAATTTAAGAACTTTAACCATAGACATAAGATACAAATTACACGATCAAGATATAAACAAATATCAGTGCAACAATTACATAAAAACCACAATGTCTAAATTTTGTGCAGAGTTCTGATTAGCATCAAATATTTACTAGGCCCAAAAAATAAAATAAAATAGGATAGAATTCTCAAACTAAGCCAACGTAGGGATTAACATCTAAATTTTAATTTAAATCAAATTCAATAATTAATTTTAACCACACATTTTACATGACATTTTATTAATTTTATTAAAATTTACTAAAAATCTTATTTTAATCTCTACAAAACATAGGCTAAATTGGACAATTTTTTTATGGAGTATCTTGAACTCTTTATCCTATTTATGGAAACACTAATCTTTAATCAATTAAGATAAATTGAACTAGGAATTGGATCACGAACTTCTATTTCAGATAGTCGAAATTTCAATCAAATTTTCATTCCGAAGCCAAAAATGTCACACGACATTGATGATTTTGTCCAACTTTGCTTTAAAGAATTTGGGGATCGTCCCATTCAGTTAGCAAGCATAAAAATGATAGGACATGACAAAAGATGGAAAGAAACTAAAATTTATCCGTTTATCTTGTCCTGACTATCTAATATATCGTACCAAATATAGGTTAAAGCAAGAGGTCCTTCGATAAATGTACTTGGGGGCAGAATAGGTTTGAATTATGATCAATATGGGACCACTCTAAGGAAGCCCGAAGCACAATGCAAAATTAAATTATTTGGTGGTCCAATTTAGGCCTTATTGATCATCAACCCAAGCTGGAATCATGTACGCATTCCTGCACGCAGCCCAAAGACAAAATTGCCCAATTTAATTAGACTAATTGGTTTGACGGTGCTTCAGTTTCTACACAAGGAAGTCATGAACCGGATTTATCTTCAATATTAATGTGAATTGCATAAAAACATTGTCATATAAGCAAAATAGACAATTTATATAAAAATTCTTCTCAATTATACAATCTATGTGGAATTGTATTTAATTAACGTCACGAGAAAAAATAGACATTGTAAAGAGAGCCGTTTATATTTCTACCGCATGTTTATTATTTTTCCTCACTTCTATTTAATATTAATTAGAGATTAAATTTAAATTATAAACCGAACTCATTGGAGATGAAAATTGAACTTAACAATCCATTCATTAAACATAGATGTCTCGTTGATTGAAAGTCTTTTTATTTACGTATTACCACATGTCAATACATGAAACTCATTGGAGAACATCTAAAATACTAGTTGCAACATCTAGGGAGGGCGTAATTAGCAATCAACCACACAAAACTTACAAAAAGAATTATGCATAGTCGGCCATCAATTTATTTAAAAAAAAAAAAAACAAAGCTTCATTTGCTATTCTTAGTACTCTTGTTTTTGCTAAAAATATTATTAACTTAAATCTCATCTTAAGTGTATTTGAACCACATTATTTTGGAAGAATGTATTTTGGAATAGTAGATTGATGGATAATATGTGGTTAAAAAAGAAGAATAGAATATTGATGTGTAAAAAATGTTATTTTATTTAAAAATGTGTAGTTGAAAATCAGTAAAAAAATGAGAATGAAAATTCTAATGTGGCTCGAACGGGGGGCTTAGAAGTCGTGCTTTTTTTTTTTTTTCTTTTTTTGACGTAGGAACCCGCACTGCTACCCGCCGCGTAGCCCCGACCAATATGAGTGCTCATTAGGTAAACCTCACTCAATATGCAGTAGCCCGCAAACCACACAGGAAAAGTAAACCGTACCAGGCAAGTCCGGTGCGACGGGCTTAATCGAGAAAGTGTTGATAGGAGATTCGAACTGTCGTGTTTTTACTATGACACCAAGTTCGATATACAATACCGAAATTTTGAATTATAGACCGAATTCGTTAAACATCGAATATTACTGCGCATAGTGCTCCCTGCCCCTGCCCCTGCCCCAGTCCCTCGCCCACCCCCTACCAAAAAAAAAAGAAAAAGAAAAATCCTTAAATCTTTGAAGAGTTTTCTAGCCCCAATGAATTAGTGGTCCATTTCGAGTAATGTTCCTGATAGAAATGTACTTTAATTTGGGCATTACAAGGTGAGATGTGAATGTAAGCAAGCACAGAATTCCATCAGAATTCATAAAGTCATCCAGCTAGCACCTTCTTGTGTTTTTGTGCCTTAATTAATTTGTTTTACTACTCCGTTCAAATCTCTGAATCCACTATTGCTCTAGGAAGCAATTATATATTACTTTTAATAGTTAGGTTAGGGATGTGGAGAATTATAAAATCTGATTATATATCAATGAGAGCAGTAAAATTTAAAAAGAAAAATAGGCATACAAAAATACATGAGATATATAAAGGTTCATCTCACTGTGAGACCATGTTGTGTTTAGCCACCCAGTAAAGAAGTTTACAAGAAATAGAAAAATCTCAACCGTATTTGTTCTAACATTTCTCTTTTGACGATAGTTGCAAAACCTTAATGACGACTACTTATTTATAAGAAAAATTAGAGCAAAATAGAAATTATAAGTGTGAAATTCTCGAGTTATCATTAATGGAATAATTAAGATTCAGAATTTAACAAATATGTGATTAGCATTATTTTACTATTTCCGTCCCAATTATATAGGCTTGTTTCGTTTTTTACACGGATTAAGAAAGCTTCTTTAATGTCATTG
>CAIGRP010098377.1:0-18237 GCA_903798385.1 Fraxinus cuspidata
TTAGTCGAAGTTTTTTGTTGGTCATGCTTGGTTGTTTGCAAATGGTGGTGGGGGTTGTACTAGCAATGGTGGTGAGATGATGCAATGTTTGGTTGGTGTTGGCACCTTGGAGGTGGCGACGTGTGGTGGTGTAGGTTGTAGTGGTGGTGGTGAGATGACACAACGTTCGGTTGGTGTCGATGTCAGTAGGGTGAAATAAAGAGTGTTTGTACAAGTTATTTGAGTAATTATGAATAATAAATTGGATAATTCGTGACTCATAAGTAATATGCAATCGATAAAAAAGATACTTTGTGGTCAAAAAATAATTTATGTTATAAAAAAATAGAGATAATTGTAGCAAAAGTCTCAAACCTTTGAAACGCGAGCAAACTCTCCCTAAACCTTTGATTTCTTGCAACTTCACTCCTAACATTTCTAAAGCAGGTGAACTTTTTTTGGACAATTTTCATCCACGAATTCGTAAGTTGATCAACAAATTAATTTTGACCACATTTTTAATATTTTAGAAAGGGGCAAAAGAGTAACTCTCGATGTATGGCATTAAATTAATTAAATTTAAAAAATAAGAAATAATAATTAAAAAATCGTCTTCTTCCACCCCGCCCACACCTCAAACCCAAGACCATCGCCACCTCTACATCCACCAACCACGTGCTACCGACTATCTCTATAATGTTGCTAATTCTAACGGAAAAGATGTGATGTAGAAATGTGGTGCCATAAATTATCAGTTAGCACATGTTCTCACTCAGTTTAATCGTTTACCATTCGGAAAGAGTGCTTCAAATTTTATACTTCAAGCAGCTTTAATGCACCGAAAAAATTCAAGCTAAAATATTAGTGCTTACTTTTTATTTGCTTTTCAGAAAAAGTAAAAATAATTAGTTTTTCACTTTTACTGTGTCCATTTGAGAATATGGTGAAAGATGGAAACCGAAAGGGTTTGATAGGAAGTTGCTCAAGGATGAAGTTAAGATGGAGAAAACGCTTAATTGATTCATTTACAGATTAACTGTTTTATGGTTCTTTATTGGATAAAGTACAAAATAATTTTAGAACAAAAATCTTCTTTTTGCACTCCGTAAAAAATGCAGAACAATTTTAGAGCTCAATCACAGATCCCGACGAGAGGTAGAGGTGGTGGTGGTCAGGTGACTGATTTTGGGTTTAAGGTGAGATTGGGAGGAAGAAGACTAATGTTTTTTTTTTCTTGTTTTTTTTCTAATTTTAATTAGTTTAATTATTTAACGTGATAAATAGAAATCTATTCTTTCGCCCCTTTTTAAAATATTAAAAAAATGGTCAAAGATAAATTTTTAGTCAACTGACGAAATTGTTGATGGAAACTGTCCAAAAAGACTTCATCTTCAATGTTTGGAAATGTTAGTGGTGACGACTACAACAAATCAAATGTTTAGGAAAAGTCTGATAGTGTTTCAAATGTTTGAGCCTTTTGCTGTAATTATCCCTAAAAAAATATGAGATTGTGACTAAATTTGTAATCGTGACTCGCAGTTTATTAAGTTGTGACCAATTAATTTGATAATTTGTAATCGTGATATAAGTTGTGACTTATCTAATTTTTAATTTGTAATAAAAAATAATAAGTGACCTATTAATTTGATAATTTGTGACAAATAAATAAATTACGACCTATAAAATTTATGATTGTGAACGAGAAAAATAATGAACAATTAATTTGATAATTTATGATCGATAAATAAGTTATGACCTATAAAATTTGTGATCGTAACATTCTGTGATTGTGACTAGTAAGTAATTGTGATCGTAAATTGTATAATATTATGACATTAATATATTTAATTAATAAAATATATTTAATTATCTATTTTTTATTAATTAAATTTAATCATGACCCGACTTTTGAAGTTTTAAAACATTGTTGTTAATTTTGAAACTATATCTTCCAATCACCTTTAATTGTTATAATTTGTTCAAAAATGATATTGGGCCTAATAATGGGATAAATAAGGGGTAAATTTGGCCCAAAACTGATTGAAAAGAAATGGAAAGAAATCTTTGCACATGCGCGTGGGCTATTTAGCCATGCATACGCGTGGCACCCATTTCAGAATGTGGAAATTACCCTACATCCTATTTTTAAATATCACTTTTCAAAAATAAGATATTTCATATTTAAATATTATAAGTTAATATTTTAATATTATAAATTAATTTATATACACACCCCTAATTATTTGGTTGATTGTGACCAATAATTAGTTAATTTTTGATAAATAAATAATATGTAGCCTAAAAATTGTGATTGTGACTCGCAATTTATTAAGATTTGACGAGAAATTAATTATAACCAATTAATTTGATAATGTGTAATGAATAAATGAGTTGTGATGAATAAAAGTTTTGATTTTGTGATCGATAAATAATTTGTATCCTATAAATTTTTTTAGTTGTAACCAATAATTTGATAAGTTGTGATCGAGAAATTAATTGTGATCAATTAACTTGATAGTTTGCAATGAATAAATGAGTTATGACCAATAAAATTTTCGATTTGTGATCGATAAATAATCCGTGACCTATAAAATTTTGATTTGTGACCGAAAAAAAAAGGTGACATATAATTTGATAAGTTATGATCGAAAATTAATTTGTGACTAATTAATTAGATAATTGTGATCAAATTGCATATAATTGTGACATTAATATACTTAATTAATAAAACATATATTTAATAAATTAGTTTATAAATATTTTTTTTAAAATCTAATTTTTGAAATTTAAAACTTTATTTTCTTAGTTTTGAAATAGGTGATACTTAACCTTTTAATTATAAAATTTCCCCTTTCGGAAAACTGAGGCCAAAATGCTCACGCATGGCTTATTACCATGTGTGCGCACGGGAAAAATTATAGCTGATTTTCTGACTTGATTATTAGCGACTTCCCATTTAAAAAAAAAAAATCAACTTATCACGTAATGTTAGCACTATTTGTTGGATGGTGGATTAAAATTTATAAATAGGTGATGGATTTCAATTACGAACCTATCAATCATCAATTAAAAACCATATTATAGTGCATTTGATCCAATTCATCTACTATTAAAAATTGCTATAGTGTTCTTCAAGTTTGAAAGATAAACATTAGTGTTTAAGTGCTTTCTTTTTCAAGGCTTTGATTCGATCTTACAAATCATTTGCCGTGAGTCCTTTTAAGCACCGTATTAATTCTAGAGGGTAGAAATATTGTTTGAAAACAAGATCACATATTTGAGCCTTTTACCAAATCTTGGTTTTCTTAATTCTACTCCTTCTATGGATTCTCTTCTCCATTCTCTTTGAATTATATTCCAACAACAATGTCATTATCAAATTTAATGAGTCACAACAATTATAGCGAATTTCCATAATGGTAATTTGAAAAAAATAATGTTATCTTACATTAGTGGTGTTAATGCACATTATCTATCTAACATTATGTTATATGTTCAATTAAAAGTGAAATTATATGATTCATTCAATGAAACTCAGTGCCACCTAAATTGATGTTAAAAAATCAGTTGTGCTAAATAGTATTACTCTTTTAAAAAAAACATGATTCATCATACCCAATTGAAGCCACAATTCAAAAAACATTACATCGATTAGTCATATTGAACTACTTAACCATAAATTATTATCTAAACGTGATTCGTCACAACTAATTGAAATTATAATTTACGAAATTTTACACCAGTTAGTCACAACGAACTACATAACCATATCTTTTTCTCTGAACAGAAAACCACGAGGGTTTTACAAAACAAACTCACAAATCGAACTCACAAACACATCTAGCTTTTTGTCCCTCAAATTCTGCGGGTTCTATTTTAATCTTGTCATCATATCAACCCTTCCAAGTGATTTCCAGGATGGATCCATGTGCAGATTTACTTGGGGTTTGATGACCCCATATCAAATTTATTTTTTTTTTCACTTTTTCCTATTTGTACGATTTTTTCCTTTCACTCTCGCCTCCCAACTTCTTTCAAACTCAAATCTCAATCTTCTTCCAATAACTTAGTTTGCTATTTTTGACAAATAATTGTCTTTTCCTACTCAGCTCATTTGCATTGATGTCGATGATCCATCATGATTCTTTCTCCATCGTAACATAGACTCCTCAATGTCCTCAATCCGTAGTTTGAACCACACAACTAGATAGGAGATTTGACAGTTGAATGATATTCTAGTTGTGTACATTAAGGATGATGTATTATAATATCGATGTAATTATACCATAATCTCAAAATATAAAATGTGTATGCAACATTTGTAGTAATGTATATAATTATTTTCATTTATTTAATGTTGCTTGAAAAAAAGATTATAACTTAATTTTTGAATCCACAATGAAGAATGTATGGCTTTGGCTCCTTCACTGAATGAATCTTTTTTTTTTTCCGTTCCTAGAGTATGAAAAGTAGGAATCGAAGTAATTGAAGGACGAAGAAGAGCTAATTGAGATTAAAGGAATAAGATTTAGATTTGTAATTTGATTTCGGAATTATCTTCTAGAATGAGGATACAATAAAATGGTGTTAATTTTGAGATTAAGAGAGAGAAATAGTTTTGAAATGTTTAATATAAAAGTACAATCATGCTATTTGTACATCCAGTATTGATAACATCCCCCTCACATGAGGGTCGCATTATTATTATTATTATTATTTTCGCGTGAGTCTTCCCCTATGTGAGGGGGGTGTCATCTAGGGTGTCAACCCCCCAAATGTACAAGTAACATGATTGATATAAATATTAGTTATACCTAATTTTTTTTAATATAAAAAAAATGGATATAGTCTGATTTTTCATTTTCTAAGATCGACATATCAATGGGAGATTCCTAGCTTCTAGTGGGCGTGGGCCAAGAAATTGATCCAAAATCTCCTACCCAAAATAAAATTAATTGGTACAACCATTGGGGAACCAATAGAGAGCATGTAAGGCTAAGTTTGAACAATTTACTTATAAATAAATATAGTTATAAGTAAATAAAGACGGCAATGTCATATTTATTTTCATAAATAAGTAATTTTTTAGTAAATAATTTACTTGTTAATCAAAGTATAAAATAAGTAAGTTGTCTGTTTAAACTTTATAGTAGTTTCTGTTTGCTGGTAAGTAATTTTTAGATCAAATTGGTCAAAATGACAAAATAAATAAATAAAAAGGTATGCATGGTATGGATTAACCTCTTGATGAAAACCCATACTTGCTATAATTTTTCCCTATAAATTTAAAACTAATATAATTAAAAAGACTAATTTCATTTTAAAGCATACAAATTCTAATGTTTCACATTTAAGATTTCAAGGTTGCACGATTTAATTCAAAAATATCACTCCATAGCTTTTTTTTTTTTTACAATAACAAGATCACTATTTTTTTTTTTTTTTTGTTAAATTTTGAAATTCTCTTAAGTCATACTAAGAACCTACACTCCAAGTATATGACAATAAAAACAAAGTCTCAATTCAATCAATAAAGGAAGGATAAAGCCTTCCTCACTCTTTCGAAGATAAAAAATATCTCTTGAGTGGAATATCGATAGCCATGTCAACGAGTCGAGCCATGTGCCAAAACTCAAGGCTCATGCTCAGGACTAGGCTCGGCTCGAGTAAAACAGATCCGAATTTTTTTTGGGGCCCGAGCCAAACGAAAGCTCAAACAAAAAAATGAAGCTCAATCTTTGCCTTAGAGGGCCTGGACAGCTCGTGTTTTTTTTTAATTCATTATAATTCTATAATTTTTTATAATGCATTTAAAATTTGTGCAATTTATACGTATTATAATTAATAACTAAATAAATAAATAAATAAATAAATATATATATACATCTAAATTAAAAAAAAAAGTTCGGCTCAACCCGTGACACGGGCCGATGACGAGCTTGAGCTAGCTCGGGCTCACTCGAGCCGACTCCCCAAAATGGGGCTCAGCCCGAGCCTCGGCTCGATGCCACTGAGCCATGAGCCGAACAGGCTTGGACTTTTTCTAGGCTGAGCCCGAACCGTTCGAACCGTCGAGCTTTTTTGACATTGCTAAATATTGATGGACACATTGAATAGTTAATTATTAGTTTTTATTTTTACTCTCAAAATTATTGATAAACAATAATTTAGTTACTAATATATTTGGGCACATTGAAAAACACAAAACAATTTACTAAAGATTTAGCCCCTATTTGATAGGGATTAAAATCTGAATCGTAATTTAAGTTAACAATTAACAATCAATTATAACCATATGTTTCATGTATTTCGTAACTTTTTATTAAAATTTTGATTTTAATCTCTAACAAATATTGATGGCAGCGGGACGGGGCGAGAGTCTGCCCCGTTTCTTTTCTTTTTTTAAAAAAAAAATTTAGTTAATTATTATTATTATTATTTTTAGTTAATTAATTTTTTTCCTTCACGGAGTGGGTTTGGGGCGGGGCACCCCCGCCTCGTGACCCGAGACAAGGCGCGCCGCCCCTCCCCGCCAACCCGTTCGGGATGAGTTTTTTTGCCCCATTCAGGGCAGGGCAGGGCAAGGCAGGGCGGGGCAGGGAAACTTGTCATCCCAAACAGGGATTTAAAGCGTGTTTCAATTTAATTGTCTATGTCGAACTTTATGGACGAGATATTTAGGAATTTAGTGAGTAAAACTAAAAAATCTAGGTGAGATAAATATTTTATGTAAAATATAGAATTTGGAGTATTAAGATTTTAATTTGTCCCTCAACTCCATTACATTTTTCCATTTAAAATTGCACCCCTTGGTTCCAAGTTGAATTTGTAAGCTTCACTCTTATTTATTTTAAATAAATTTTAAAAATTAATTTCACTTATCTATTTCTGCAAAACTTTAAGGGTGATCTATTAAAAAATTCTTGATCAAAACCCACAATACTATATACGAAGGACACAAAACTCATTTTTCATCAGCCATTTATACAAGCACTACCAAACATATAAAAATAACGTTTTTTATATACTTTAAAAAAAAAAAAAATTTAACGTATAACACACCTTCACGTTAAAATAAAAAAGAGAACCAAAACTTTGTGGGCCAACTAAATTACTATTTAGCGGCAAACACTAGAGAGTTAATTCGTACGTCCCACCTTGNACTATATACGAAGGACACAAAACTCATTTTTCATCAGCCATTTATACAAGCACTACCAAACATATAAAAATAACGTTTTTTATATACTTTAAAAAAAAAAAAAAAATTTAACGTGTAACACACCTTCACGTTAAAATAAAAAAGAGTACCATAACTTTGTGGGCCAACTAAATTACTATTTAGCGGCAAACACTAGAGAGTTAATTCGTACGTCCCACCTTGGACCGACTCTAATTTATAAATTTTACATATAAATTAATTAGGTTAAAAATGGAATTTAATAATATATTTCAGTAGGTTTACTTAGAAGTAGAATTATAAAATAAAAATCGAAAAATTTAAGTTACTTTTTTTAAATTAACTCCTATATCAATATTAAAATAAGTAACTTTTTCACTTATAAATAAAAAAAAAATGAAAAATATAATTTATCTATAAATAAAATTTACTTAAAAACAACTCTCATTTCTAACATATGAATTTATTATACCAAGTCATCTAGCACAAAGAGCGAAATAAACAAAAATATTGAACCATATGACAATTTCCAAGGCACCAGTTTATTATCGTAACGTGGATTAAAGAGAAAGAACCTCGTCTAACCTTGCGAGGTAAAGTTTGAAATAATTCTTAACTCTAGTTGAAGTGTCTAACGAACAAACCAACTTCATCCTACTAAACTCGCACGGTAAAAGTGTGGATGGGGCTTCTTTGCCTTGATTGGCAGATTTGTTCGATCCATTAAATTCAATATCGACAATTATACTGGTTCCTAAATATCAAGCACATTTTATTAGAAATAAGAAGTAAGAGAGTCTACTTAAAAATAAAATACTCGAGTCTAGATTTGGTAATTAATAATTATTTGACACCTCCAAGCACCGGCTTTCTGCACGAGTTTTGAGTACAAGGCAAGATTGTTTTAAAAGCGTGAAAGTAGCCTTTTAAAAAGCGTTGTGTGAAATTTGTAGTAATTCGTTGTTGCCAACACATGCTATCACGCGTTGACGTCAACTTTAAGCATTTGTGCACAGAAAAATAAGCTTTTTTTTTTTTTATCTTGTCACGTCCCGTGCCGTGTTGTTTAAGTTGGAAAGAAATCTGTCCAAAAAAATGAAATTGGAGAAAATAAAATGAAATACAACGAAAATTATTGTAACTTAAAAAAAATGCTTTTCGAACCAATATTAGAGTTGGTTTGACAGAGCTTCTGCTTTTTCTTTCATTTCTTGTAGAATATTTTCTTGGAAAGTTAACTTAATTAGTGGTTGAAAATTTAACATTTAAAAGAGCCTTTTGAAAAAAAAATAAAATAAAAAAGAGCTCTTGTAAAGTTCATCAAACGAATTCAAAAATAACTTTTGAATCTCAAAAATCGATTTTAACTTTCAAAAGTCGTACCAAATGAGCCCTTAGTGCCATTTTGATCAATTTACTTTGTTATCAATTTAAGTAAAATAAAAACAAAGATATTTGAACATTTAATGAGTGCATAAACTATGATTAAAGCACATCAAATATGTAAGAATTACCATTCTCTCCCTCGATCAAAAGGAAAAAGATCAACCTAAAATTCAGAAATTTTTACACGATTTAGGTTGATCTAAAATTTCCTCCTTATTTAAAGGATATAGATCAAACATATTTTTTCGAGGTAGATAAAACGGACAGAGTTTGAGAGATTGCTATAATTTCCTTCTTCTTCATTGTGGTAAAATTTTATTTCGTATCTCTTACGTTAAAAATGAATCATATACTTTCATGGTAGGCTTTGTTTTGTTAATTGTTCTAGATGATACAAAATTAATGTTTAGTCCATTTTAACAATTTGTTAAACTCTTTTGCAATTATTATGTATGTTTAAGAGGGACCACGATGATCTTTTTGTCTACCTTTAGGCATTTACCGACAAAAGTAACATTAATATCGCGTAACTTAGTCCACAAAATTGGAAGACTACCTAACACTTTTAATTCGCACTTCAAATTTTAAATTCAATATCAAGAATGAAGACCACCGCAAATAAAAAAAAAAAAATTGGCTGTGGGACTCGGTCAAATTTAATATACTGCACAATTTACCCTCATCTTAATACTATTTTTGCATCTTAGTGCTTGAACAATATTGCTTTACGCTATCGTTTAACCATCTTATAATTTTGTAGCGTCCATAAACCATTTGATCCTATATATCTGTAACCGTAAGGGATGTTTATATCATCATAAGTGAATTCTTGAACGACAGATGTTATCTAACATTTGTAATATCAAAAAAATTACTTGCCCGTCACCATAAACACGTGAAGGGTTTGTTTGAGCCCATTTTTTTGGGTTAAGTGATTTTTTGAAAAAATTGTGTTTAAAAAGCAAAAAAAATAAAAAAAAAAATTTTGAATTTACGTATAAAATTATTTTATGGTAAATGATTTTTCAAAGTATCAAATAGAATTAAGTAGGACTTCAATCTAAGCCTCGTAAAAGAACCTTGTATTGACAACGAAGCAATGACGCTACAAGATGAAAAGGTAAGGAACAACCAAAATACAAAGGCTAGGGACGATATTTTAGAAAAATTGTCTAGATACGACGGTGCAACTTTTTCATATGTTGGTTGGAGCTTAGAATTGCTTTAATCTACTTTTATTTACGTTTTAAGTATATATTTTTTAGACTCATGGTTCAACAAACGTGCAAGCGCAACCTGAAAATTACAGTTTTTGCTTACAATCTTTAACAAACGTGTCCACTGAAATTATAATATCCACTATATATACTGACACACAAAGCACTGCCCAAACGCACACCCATCTCTTCGACCCTTCCTCTACCCAATTCCATGGCTGCAGCTTTCTATATCTTCACCATCTCTCTTCTCTTTTCTTCCATCTCCGGCGAATTGCATAATGATTTTCCGGCAGAAGTTGACGCTAAGATGCTCGGATCTCGCAAGGAAAAAATCACCCATTTCCGAGTTTATTGGCACGACATTTTAAGTGGTAAAAAACCCACTTCAATCCGAATCGTTAACCCACCCTCAAATGTTCCAGCATACAGCGGATTCGGCACGATAAGTATGATTGACAATCCACTAACAATAGGCCCAGATTTGAATTCCACAATGGTTGGAAGAGCACAAGGGTTTTACGCTTTGGCTTCGCAAGAAGAACTAGGGCTTCTGATGACGATGAATTTTGTATTTGGTGAGGGGAAATACAATGGAAGTACGATCACAGTAATGGGAAGAAATGCAGTTTTCAATAAGGTGAGGGAGATGCCGGTGATCGGAGGAAGTGGGCTTTTCCGATTTGCTCGCGGTTATGTTCAGGCAAGAACACAGACGTTTGATCTCAAGACTGGAGATGCCACTGTTGAGTATAATGTCTATGTGCTCCATTATTGATTTTTTTTTTTTTTTGACTTATTTTGTGCAACACGCTAGGAAAAATAAGTAACTTTTATGTTAGGTTATTTCTTATGAATGGCATAACCGCATAGATGTGCAAATTATGTAAGAATCTTAGCCCCTCTTGGGGATAAAAATTATTAGTAATTTATTAATAATTTTATTTTTAGAAGGGATAACGGTGAAAAATCATGAAATGCATGAATAATGAGGATTAAATCTAAACGTGTGATTTTTTTATTTTGACTGGTTAAAAAAAAGGAATTAAGTTATTTGTACAACCTCGTTGACAATCATTATTAACAATTTTAGCGTTGTCAAAATTCGGCCATTAATTTAAAAAATGATTTTTAAAATTGATTAATGTAATACTCTCGAGTGTGAAATTGTCAATCAAAATTGTACAAATAGCATATTTTAGAAAAAAATAGAATTGAATGAAAGACGAACAATGGCCTAAAGATATTCTAGAATTATTAGTAACTTGTTAAGAGGTACAATGGTGGGTCCCATAAAATTGTGCGAATAATAAATAAATAGTAATTATGGATGTGTCGTTGCAATTAATATTTGATTTTGATTATTATTAACTTTTTAAGAAATACGAACAGAAGTATTCCCTTTGTAAACATAAAACCCACAAAGTGACGTGTTTTACGAGCAGAGCAAGTTGATGCAATTCATCTTCTTTAAAATTGATATTTACGTCAATCTATTTTTTAGAATTGAAAGACTTGAAAACTACTTTTCTACTCGGAGTAGCACCTCCATTTACTTGTAAGGTTGGTCGTCTTTATGATTCGCAAAGCAACATTTAGAAGTAATCCTTTGGAGAAAAAATTGATTTTTAGGGCCCCAACACACGCACGCACGCACGCACGTATGATGGAACGCAGTTTCTCCACCATCAGTCCAAGAAATGGGCTAAAGAGTACAGAGACTCGTGGAATCTACTGACTTTAGTCTTCTTCTAACAATTGCTGTAGTCCAGTTGAATAATTACGACATCACACCAAAAATTCAAAGATTAATTAGGGTCCGTTTGATTGGTTTAAATTTCATGGAAAATATCATATTCGAGGAATTTCTACTTTGACTGTTTGATACGAAAGTGGAAATGAAGTTCGAATTTCAAAATACAATCACTTTAAACTTGTTTTTTGTCAATTTCATGAAATACATTCCTATTGAGTACTTGAATTTTTATTTTCCAACTTATATGAAATTGGAAAATCTNATTCGAGGAATTTCTACTTTGACTGTTTGATACGAAAGTGGAAATGAAGTTCGAATTTCAAAATACAATCACTTTAAACTTGTTTTTTGTCAATTTCATGAAATACATTCCTATTGAGTACTTGAGTTTTTATTTTCCAACTTATATGAAATTGGAAAATCTTTCTACCTTTACCAATCAAACAGACCCTTAGTATTATTCAGAAACAGCCATATTTTAACTGCATAATGAATAATTTTTATTCTTTATGCGGGCCATCTAGAGTGAAGGATCGGATCCTTTTGCACCGATATGCCTACTTACTCAATTACTTTCATGTTGCGAATCCATCTCGACTACTATTGTGTAAAGCTTCAAATTTTTCATAAAACTTGAAAAAAATTTCATAAAAAGAAAGAAAGTGATAAACGCTACAAAGGTAGGCATCATTTATGGCGGTCCATTTCCATATAATATTCGAACTAGCTTCATTATTTTTTAAAAATATTATTCTCATTATCCCCACATAAATTTAAGGATTCATTCTTTCTGTATTCCTAATCATGTACTCTTTGTTTGTTTCCATTAATTCTATACAGAAAGGAAAACTTGCACTGTCGGACTAACATAATGACTCAGTAGCAAATTGGTCCACAACCTTTAAAAAGAAATAAATTAATCCCAGACATTTCATTATAGCTACATAACTAATTGCCAATTATAAAAACTGGCAAAATCTCTTTTGTATCGTGTGACTCTCTCACATTCAACATTATAAAACAAGTTAGTGAAATGTCAAATTCTCTTATAAATGTTCACCATTCTACATGTCGTCCAACATTTTTTTGTGTAGAATATATTTTTTGTCTATACATTAGGCTGACACACCTGACATTCTTTATTACAAACGTTATATCAATCATTCATAAAGATTGTTTACAAATCTTGTACGAGACAACTTTAACTTCAAAAACTTCGGAAGAACTAAGGGCTTCTGTCGGAGAGAACTTCGAATTGGTGGTCCTAAGTGTAAAGAGTTTCGGCTTCTTCATTGATTTCTTGTGCGCTTCGGCTTACAGCTTCGATCATTCAGACAGTGTTTTGGTACATGAGCTTCAACCTTTGTTTGACTTATTTGCTTTTAACAACTTGGGTCTTTGTTGACTTTCTTTTCTACGTGGACCGCGATATGGTATTTTAATTGTAGCTTCGGTGGCGAGGGGCATAACAATAGTCCCCCAAGTTTAGACATGATTATTTATGTAATACATGGATTTGTATGGAAAAATTTTGGTTAGGGTTGGTTTTTACTTTACACCTAAATTTCTGGAATAAATTGGAGAAGCGCTAATAGGACAAATTTGTCAAAAGTTGTCATCTTCGAAGTTGCTTGTATATCTGAAACCTTTCCTGAAACGGTTAAGGTGTGGTGTCTCTGCTACTTGCTGGGCAGTGACTCATTAATTATAACGAATCAATTTTTTTTTTTAAAGTGTTGGAAAGACGGGCACCTTTAATTATTAAGCCCAATTCTTTCATACATTTTCAAGAAAAGACAACTGAAGCGATTCGTCTTCTCATACACGCAACCATCATCGCATTTATTGTGCAACGATGGCTTTCATATGCGCGTCCTACGAAATTCAGACACGTTAGAGCATGTGAGGCCGATTAACTTACTTGGACATGTAGATGACGAAGAGTCCGACGTACTGAGCGGCTCATATTGAAATCTCAAATAAACGTTTAGACGACCCAAATCGACATCTAATGGCTTGGATTAAGAGCTCCTGCCTATAAAAGGCAACAATTTGGGACAAAAATTCACTTTGTCATTTACGCAATCAACATTCTCATTCTCCAAATTTTTCCATCTCTTTTCTTCTTCCTTTGCATTCATAATCTCCAATGACTTTTCTTCATCGTCTTTTGGACATTTTTTGTAAGTATTTTAACACTTTAAATTCAAAGATTTAACGGCATTTTCACATTCTTCTGGGGGATGTAGATTTGAGCAAAGTGGTTGCTGAGATAAGGGTTAAAATAACCAATACAACTGACCTGGTTCGAGCTATTATGGCTGGACAGAGTAGTTTGCCTTCAGAGAGGGGTAGAAAAAATAACGATATGACCTGGGGGCAGCTAAAATTCCTTCCATTTTAAATGCATCCCACTTAGAAAATCTTAGGGAAAAATACCATATCCCGTATGATACCGAACTCGTATCACCATCTCCTGACGAGCGTGCCTGCTTTCCGAGGCATGGGTATGTCGCCAGTGAGTTCAATCTGAAGGCAGAGCTTTGCCTGTCTCTGCATCCCTTCTTTAGAGTCGTCCTGAGGTTGTACGAGCTAGCTTCCACTCAACTCGTCCCTAATGCTTAAGCCCATTTAGTGGGAACATACTTTCTATGAAAGGAGACCTCCATGGGAAAGAATATGCCCATTCACGTCTTCCAAACCATTTTTCATCCCCAGGTATTGGGGAAAGGGGATTAAGAGGTGGTACTCTTTGTGTTCGTGTGGGTCACATTCTCTCTTCGTCTTAGGCCTTCCATTTTCCATCAAATGATGGAATGAGACATGGTTTCGGGTGAGGGAGAAATGGCAAGAGTGTAAAGGTGACACGGTCCCCCACGTGACGTTTCGGCCTCCTACTTCGAAGCTTGTGAGTGTTATACTTGTATTTGTAATTACTTAACTTTCTTTTCGATGTTTAACCTTCTTTCTGATGTCTTGCCAGATCGGCCAAACGGTTTGAACTTAGTTGAAGCGAGTGGGAGGTTATTGAAGACATATACCGACGTCCCTCTTCATCGCATGAGTTTGACCGTTAGATAGCTTCGAGCCAATTTCTTGAAAAATTTTACTTAATGGCCCGAAGAGGTAATATTCATTTTTAACAAACTTTTTGCTAGTTTGCATGACTATTGCTGACCATGTTTCTTTTTTTTTTTTCGATAGAAAACTTCTAGAAGATGATGCATCCTACTCCTGATATGACCACAATCATTGTTGCCACCTCCACTGCTGGGAGGAAAGGGCTGAACCCCTCATTTGTTGCTGCAAAATAAGTGAGGGACCAAGTAGAGAAGGTCGGTCGAGAGGCGGCAGGCAAGAAGAAGAAGATCGACCTCCCTTGAAGGATAAGGGGAAAAAGATAGTGGAAGAGGTCCCCAAGAAAAAAACAACCTTCGCTATCGGAGAAGGTGAATCAATGGCCCCCCACTTCCATGCTCCAAAGTCCTTACTTGGGAAAATTTGATGGCAACTTCAATAACTGCGACTAAGGTAGGCCAGAAGAGGCCAGCTGTTGTGGAGCCGTCCGGCAAGGGTCATCGAAGAAGACCAGAACTTCAAGTAGGTCGACGACTTCAAATTCATCTCGCTCTAAGCTCGTGACTCATGAGCGATGTAGTTGGCTCCAGAAGTTCTGACCATGCTTAATCCAGAGGTCTAGACTGCCACCTCTACATTTCACAAGTTCTGGATAGATAGGTGACAAAACTTTGTGGAGACCAGCTACACGGTGGACCTCTTCGACACTGTGGTTAGTCAAGCGGGCGAGGGCCTTTGGAGTGGCCATAGAGGCTGAAGCCCTCTTTAAAAACTTTCAAAATAAAAATAAAGAGTTTATGAATAAAGCTTCTCAGGCCAAGGTGCAGCCATATGATTATAAGACTCCGATAGTTCGAGAGTTATTCGCGGGATGTCTATTCTCCGCCTCTCCAATGATTATTTCTGGCCTCGTGAGATGTTTATTCCTCGTCTCTCTCTATTGTCGAGTCAAGTTGTAAGACTTCATCTATCAGATGCCACTTTTAAGACTCCGATAGTTCAAGACGAGCCACTGGATCGATAGAAGATGCCTCACCTTATGAGATGTTGCATTATAATTGCATTTATCTTCAAATAGCTTATCCTGTCTCAGCATCGACTGTATTATAGCTGCCTTTCTTTCAGAGCTTTGTTTCTGCTTCAACTGTGTTACATCTACTAATTTTCAGAGAGTTTATTATTTACCGCTTTGTAAGGAGAAGTATGGGCCCACCTTAATACCTACGAAGATGAATCCTTCCATGGCTAGATCAAACACCATAGAGGAAGCCCTTGACATGGACGCGCCACCCCTATGTAAGGATGTTAGCTTATAATAGCTAATTATGTCCAGAGCATCGCCTCTACTACTCACATTCAGAGCATCGCCTTTGCATTAACTTATCATGGCTGCTTATATTTTAGTCACGTCTCTACATCAACTTCATCACAATGGCTTATATTTCAAGTCCGACCGGCATATTAATATTCGACTCAAACTTGAGGGATTATTGTGATATTAGTATATTTATATTATTACATTGTTACTGCTAGCATATACATTATATTATTATTGTCAAGTACGCACGCCACATCATTGTTAGCATGTCATGACACTATTTTCATTACTGTCAGTACGTATATTACGTTATCTACATTGTCAACATATTGTTTCACTGTAGCACTACTATTAAACTAAATTTTGCAAACATGCATGTCATCATAGACTCTCTGCATATTATATCTTGAAGAAATTTGATTTCATTATTCACTTTATTGTCATGAATAATTTGAGGGGCAAATAGACCCCAAATTTATTTTAGATATGCGCAGTGAAGATATTATGTTGTATTACAGGTTTGTTCAGTTCATATTACAGAGGAGATGCTACCGAAATTTGATAAATTATACGTGACATCTTTCGAGGCAATCTGTAAGTCATTACTTATTCAGACTCGCACAGATACTTTCAAGGCAATTTGTAAGTTCTCACGTATTTGGGATCAATACATATTTTCGAAGTAATTTGTAAGTCCTCGCTTATTGGAGTTATTCATATTTTTAGGCAATCTGTAAGACTTCGTCTACTTGATAACTTATATTTCAAAACTTGACCCGCACATAAATGTACGACTCTGATTTGGGGATTATTGTTACATTTATAAATTAAGTGAGATCGATTATTCATTGGGTTGCACTTATTAAACTAAACAATTTGCAACTTGGGCTCGGCCCATTATCCACGTGGCCCATTTACATTTTTCTATATATATGCAAGTTTCATTCACAATAATGTATGATTTATAACCCTATCCAAATTCCCTCTCCCTCTCTTGCACTCTCATTTTCTCTCATCAGGCCGTTGATTTAACAGTCGGAGTGCAAACGGTCGCCAAACTTTTTTCTCGACCGATGACCTTTACTTCCTAACAGGTGTTCTAGTGTGCAAGCAATGTCTACATGAAGGGCAGGTGGAAGGGATTCTGTTAGCTCGTTTTTGAGATCAACAAAACTTATTTATTGTTTGGCCCCCATTAAATTACTATTTGAGCCCCCATTTTTTGTGTAAAGTATATTTTGAAATAATAGATTGAGAAAGAATGTATGATTAAAAAATAAGGAAAAAATTTTAATTTACGTGTAATATTATTTTATTGAATAATGTACGATTGAAAAAAAAGGAGATAAAAATGTAATTCAAAAAACAAAAATTACTATTTCAAAATCAAATTCTCATTATACTCAGAGAATAATGGGGGTTAATCGGGCGCTTATTTTGCTTCACAAGTTGAACTCATTCCCAGAAATTTAAATTTAAATTTAAGAAATGGGATTTTCCCTATTGGACATGAACATAGACATGTATAATGAATAGATTTACCACTAAAATCGGCAATTATTTGCCTGATTACAATTTCTAATTCGAATAATAATGTTGTCAAATATGTCTGTATCCAACTACAAAAAAAAGGGCACTAATAGAGTTACAACAGAGTGTGTGAGTTGAGTATGCCAAAGAATTGAGGCATAATTAATTGACTTCAATAAATAATCATAATGGTTAGTTGGTTACAAATAAATCTCTGGAGAAGTATCTGCAGTCTTTGGGAATTCCTCGGGAAGGTTGAATAAAGGTCCATCTCCTGATAATCCTTTCAATGCCAGTGCTAATGAGTACCCTAATGCTCGAGCTACCGGTACAGCAACTGCATTCCCAACTTGAATGTATCTAACAAGTGTTTCGAAGAGGAAAATAATAAGTGAAAAGGGAACAAAAATTGGTAAAAAGGAAAAGAACAAGTAATTTACAAATGGTTGGGGAAAAAACATTGAAGATTAAATATAAGTAATCAAAAAATAACAGGTAGGTACCTTTCTTTTATCGGGCCAAGAAGTTTATAATAATCTGGAAAACCTTGTAAACGAGCATTTTCACGGATTGTAAGAACTCTATCTTGAACAGGATGTACAATCGTCTAAAGCACAGGAGTTTAGGTTATAATGTTATCCAACAGGAAACCTGCAAATCCGCACAGTTTAAGCTACACATCTAAATGACAAGGAAAAGTTACCTGGTGATGAGGTTCAGCCCTAGGAACTACAGTTGGAACGGTCTCATCCCACCATAACCGTCCAAACGGCCTGCAAGAACATGCATGAGA